>JAJIBD010006187.1:0-117413 GCA_021461705.1 Cryptotis parvus
GACAGAGTGTAATAAGATGGAAATTTATAATTGTCATTACCTTCTTTTAGTGTGCATTTATTTGTCTCTTATGGGTGAGTTTCCTGATTTTTCAAAAAGAACAGCTAGAAATTTTGGGTTTTATCATGTAGCACATGTTATATATTTTATTAAATGCACTATTTTTACACAGTTAATATTAATTAACCTTGCCATAAAAGAACTTAAGATATGCCAGAGACTCATTACATGCTGTATTTGTTTGCCTTTATTCCCTATCCTTTTGCTTTCTGTTGTAAAAGTGAGATTTGTCTTTACATGTGCTTAGGTACCACACTTCACCATGGGTCACTCATGTAATTATGGCTCACACTCAGCCAGAATTCTGAGCCCCACTCCTTCCGTGGTGGTTCTGTGGTGCTTGTGTACATTGTAGAACTCACAGAAATCAGTATGGTGTTTACATTAAAGTCAATTTGGGATCTCACTCATGATACTTTTGAACAATGTAGAACAATGTAGAAGGACTGCTATATGATTTCTAAAGCAAGGAATATCTTATTTCATTTTCTTAGAATACTCTAGCTCTTTGTAGTGAAACTCTTCCTATACTACTGAATGAGTCAGACCTAATCTCATATATGTAGAGTACTATCTACGCATGGTGATGTTACTCTAAATGTTCCAGATCTAATTGAAATCCCAAGGGAAGGAAGTTGTGTGTATGATATCAACCACCAAGATACAAAACAGAACCAAAAACAATTACAACTAGTTTACAGAATAAAATGAGTACACTGATATGTGGCCATTAATTTCTGATTTCTCTTATTATGAAGGATGATATGTGTATCAATTACTTGTTTAAAATATTAAAGGAAGAAAATAGAATAAATGTATTCACAATCACAATCACACAATCACAATCTTCCCGTTGATCATCGGATTTCCTAGAGCCGGCACCAGTAATATCTCCATATGTCCTGTCTCATGCCAGTAGAGCCAGGGGCATCGGCTTGCTACAGGAACATAAGGGAGCCTCAAACCATTATATTAGGTCATGGGAATGACCTAATATAATTGTTACTGGAATTTGGCATATCATATATAACACGAGAAGCTTGCCAGGCTTGTCGAGCGGCAGGCAAACTCTTTTAAACACCTCCAAATAAAGCATTTATTGATGAACCGTGTGGCCGCAGCGGCCGCGCGAGCCGTGCTGTGATGGGCTGGTCTGCTGGGTGGAGTTCTGACGAGAGGGAAGTCCAGAAGTGGAAAATGGCGGCGCCCGTGGAGTGAGGAGGGGTGGTCTGGCTTGTTGTGAGGCTCTGCTGAGGTGGTGGGCCAGGGCTAGAACCCACCATGCCTCCCGACTGCCTCATGAACGGCTATGCACAGGGAGAGCAAGGAACAGCTCTGCCCCATGTGTGAGAGTCTCTGGACCAGCATACCTGGGCCGGATTGAGGAAAAAGCTGCGGCAGGGTGGGTGTCGGTGATCCGGGCTGTGATGGGCTGGTCTGCTGGGTGGAGTTCTGATGAGAGGGAAGTCCAGAAGTGGAAAATGGTGGCGCCCGTGGAGTGAGGAGGGGGTGGTCTGGCTTGTTGTGAGGCTCTGCCGAGGTGGTGGTCCAGGGCTAGAACCCGCCATGCCTCCCGACTGCCTCATGAACGGCTGTGCACAGGGAGAGCAAGGAACAGCTCTGACCCATGTGTGAGAGTCTCTGGACCAGCATCCCTGGGCCGGATTGAGGATTTTTCCTCAATCCGCCCAGAATAAATGTATTAGCAAAAGAATTCTATATTTGATTTCACTTTATATTTACAATTTCCAGAATGCTTCATTCTCACTTTCTATACCACTATCACTTTTCCTTATTCTGAGTGTTAATTTACTGGCTATACTTGAGTAATTTCTCTCTGCAATGTTCTGATTAATAATATAGAAAAATTCAAATGTTAGTATTTTCCTGTTTGTAATAAATGAACATCATCTATTGCTCATTATATAAATCCAATGATATTTTGGGTTTTAATCATGTAGTATATGTTTTATATTTATTTAACGCACCATTTTTACACAATATTAACTGTGTAATTTATATTAATAAATACTAATTAACCTTACCATAAAAAACTTCAGTTATGTGAGATTGATTGCATGTTGTATTTATAGGATAAGATGGTTTAATAATCAAGTGACAGAGATAGTCAAAAAATTACCCCTGATGTTATCAAATCAATAAATAGCATGAGTATAGATAAATGTCATAAGCTTTGGAAATAACATTCTTTGTCCATTTATTAATGGGATTAGTTTTGAAATCCAGTTAATTTTGACAAAGTTATTTTAAAAAAAAAAAAGTCTTTCTGATTTTTTGAATTCTTGGTTAGGAATTAGTGTGATATTTGACTTCTCAGTTTATAAGCATTGACTTATTGAAGGTTTATGACTGGGAATGAAAATTTATTGGGAAACTGGTGTTCAAAGATCTCATAACTCATCTTTGCAATCTTCAGCAGCGATATTTATGTGGGTAGGGATATGGCCTATATTTTAGGTTAATATGAGAAAGAGTTAGAGAGTTAATAAATGGAAATGCTTTATTCATGTCATTTTAATTCTACTCATGGTCAATCTATGATGTACACTATGATGATACTGAAATGAAAATATTGCCATTTGTGGTTTTATCATTTTACAAAACAAATCAATTTTATCAAATAATTTTTGTTTTTTAAACTGTTTCTACAAAACCTGTATGTGGATCTGTGTGTGCCCTCACACATTTGCATTGACAAGAATGGTGGAGAATAGAGACAATGGCAATATTTAAATTTTGCAATGCAGATGGCTGAATGGTAATTAATTTTATACAAAATTCCTCACTTACCATCAAGATGCAAACTGTATGCTATGCACTGTATTCTCCAAACTGTACCCGATGCAAACTGTACTCTCAAAAAGTCTCTAAAATGTATTTTTTTATTACTTTGTGCAAGAACAAAGAGATCTTCTCTCTAATAAGTTACATTTTCTCCTATACATTTTCATGAAACATGGATTCTATAGTATATCAGAAACTACACTTCACTGGTGTTTTCTAGGAATCTGCAACCAGTATTTTTTCTGTTAAATTTCTTTGAAGAGAAATACATAGCTTGAAACAAATTTACACATCTAAAAAAGTATGTACTTTGAGATATACATCGATGATAGGTATGAACTAAAATAATTTCATGGTTAATGATTAACACAGGAGAAGGACTGAGTATAGTGGGTTGCGAATTCACCTTGCACATGCCACGCTGGTTTCATTCCCAGCATCTCATATGGTTCTCCATTAGGAGTAATTCTGAGTGTTGAGTCAGGAGTGAGATCTGAGCACCACAGGGTGTGACCTAAAACAAAATCAAACAATAAGGATTACAAATGGAACCAAAGGAATAGTAGAATGCTAAGAAGCAATAGCATAAAAATCATTATGATTGAAAACATACTTAAGTGGTATATAATCTCTGTGTGATATAGTCTATAAAACAACAATCCTTCCATTTATTATAAATTAAAAGTACATTTATTTAACATTAAATAACCATTATATTATTAATTAGAAAGACTATAGTTTAATCTTTAATATATATATTTATATGTATGTATATATATGTGTGTATATATATATATATATACATATATATATATAAAACTCCACAGGGGACCCATAGCCTAGAATGGAAAGAACAGGGTGAGATACTATCTGAGTTCACCATATTAACCAAGACCATTCATGGGAACTCACAGTTCCAAAAAGGCTGAATCAAATGGCTGGACATGGGAATATCCTCGTGGACAGTTCCACGGATGAAATTGACCACATCATCTTCAATCAAAGGTTTTGCCTGACCGATGTCGCTGTCGTACCAAAATTCCAAACAGGATCAGACCACCGTCTCCTTTGTGCAAAATTCTACTTCACACAATGGGGGAGAAAAGGCTGTATAGTTTAAGAAGAGAACTCCCAGAAAGACCACCAACTAGGAACTCTTTGGCACCATTGCAACAAAGGGAAGACGCTATCATTGACAACATAGATGAAGAATACAACTGACTGGTTCACACCTCCATGATTAACCGAAGAATGCTTAGAGAGAGAGTACACAAAAGGATGCCTGTCTTCAAAAACTCTAGAGCTCATTCACCAACGTAGTAAGGCACGAGCCTCAGGAGACCAGATGCTAATGTCCAAGCTTGCAAAGCATTGCAGAATAGCGATAAAGGAAGACCTCAAAGAGAGAAAAGCAGAAATGCTGTGGGATGCAGCAGAAACCGGGAAAAGCATTCACAAGACCCACCTGTCCTTCATCAAATATAAGATAAAAATGACTGCCTTCCAACAAACTAATAGATACTTCACATCTTCCAAAAAAGGAAATGGAGATTATCCATGAGTTCTACTCAGATTTCTTTGATAGCCACTTCCACCTACCCACATGCCAAATACCACAGAGTGGATATGTTATTCCCAACTTTCTCCCTTCTGAAATCTGAAATGCCATTTCGTCAGCAAAGAAAGGAACAGCACCAGGCCCAGCCAAGATCCTTCCCAAACACCTGAAGAATCTGCCATCAGTACTATTAATACACTAGCTCAGCTCTTCACACACTACCTGTCTGAATTTAAGATGCCCTCCCAATGGAAAGCCAGCAGAACAGTTCTACTGTTCAAGAAGGGAGACATTCATGACATTGGCAACTATCGCCCCATCTGCCTGTTGTCCGCTATCAACAAACTGTTCACTAGAGTCATCCTGAACAGGATTGGCAGAAATTAGATGAAGGAAACCATGGGATCAAGCTGGCTTCTGAAAAGGATTCAGCACAATCGACCATATCCACACGATAACCAAGCTCATTAAGGTTTATAGAGAGTTCAAGATGCTGCTCTGTCTCACGCTCACTGATTTAAAGAAAGCCTTTGATTCTGTGGAGACTGAAGTGGTCATCGAAGCCATAGTCAAACAGGGCGTTCAAACCAATACATAAAGATCCTTCGTGAGCTATATTATGGTTTCACTACCAGGATCTCACCATTCTACAAGGAAGTGATCATTGATGTCAAAAGAGGTGTTTGGCAGGGTGATACCATTTCACCAAAACTCTTCAGAGTCACCCTTGAGAACATCAAGCAACAATTAGAATGGGAAGGAATGGGATTGAAGATAGACAGCTGGCAACTACACCACCGCCGCTTATGGCATTGTTTCGCTGATGACATTGTTTAGTCATTGATGACGAAACATCAGTCAAGTGGCACAAATGCTGGCTGACTTTGACCGAGAATGTGGAAAGATAACTCTACAGCTGAATATCAACAAAATTATGTTCATGAAAAATCAGCTAGTTCAGAGACCCTATTCACTCTCAATGGAACAAACATCTCTGAATGCAGCAGTTATGTGTACCTAGGTCGAGAAGTCAACATGATGAATGACCTAAAACCTGAGCTGCACAGGAGGAAGAGCAGCATGGAATACCTTCAAAAGCATTGAAGAAATAGCTAAAAAGACAAAGAACCTCCAACTCTGGGCACATCTCTTTGACTCCACTGTTCTCTCTGCATTATTATATGCCTCAGAGACCTGAGACCTACGAAAAGCAGGATGAGAAAGCTATTCGGGTCTCCCAAAGAGGAATTGAAAGATCTATGCTTGAGTAACACACCTCACTCAAGTGAGTAAAGTAATCAGGAGTTCCGAACTCCGCTCTCTGTTCCAAAATCAAGGACGCTTTCTCATTTGCCAAAGCATCGAAAAATCAGATGGGCTGAACATGTAATGCGATTTGGAGGCGACCGCTGGACTAGAGCCATTACCGACTCGATCCCACGGGATATTAAAGTTAATGTGGCCGCCCACCTACAGGACAGTCAGACTTCCTTTTCAAGACCCTGAACAAACAGTTCGAGGCTCTTCGGATTCCTGAAACAACCAGATGCCATTGGACTACACTGGCACCTGATAGGGTCAAATGGAATTGTTATGGCGCCCGCTCGAGCAAATCGATGAATAACGGGGATGTCAAGTGATCAAGTGATGTAAATATATTTATGTATATTTATATAATAATTATTAACATATATTTATATATTCTATATACTGATTTTTCTTTAAAACTTCCTTCTATCTCACACTATCATGTTTCTTAATTTCATGTATGCCTAATTCAAACTGTCTACAATATAACATAAGCTTACTTTTTTTTTGTTTTCAATTTTTATTTTATTTATTTATTTGCATTTCTTTAATTTTTTATATTACCATGAGATAAAGATATTTATGATTGGGTTTCTGTCATACAATGTTCCCAGTGTTCCAGCACCCATTCCTCTACCAATGTCCCCAGATTCCCTCTCCCCTCCAAAGCAGGCTTTTCTCTCTCTCTCTTTGCCTCCTCTCTCTATCTATCTCTCTCTCCCTCACCCTTCTCTTACACATTGTGGCTTGACACACATATATTTAGGGGGTTATCATGTGCTTTTTTTTACAATTTTTTAAAAAGTATTTTATTATACCACTGTGAGATATACAATTACAAAGATATACAATTAAAAAGTTCATATTTGGGTTTTGGTCATACAGTGTAACAGCACCCATCCCTCCACCAGTGCTCATCTCCCCACCACCAACATCCCCGATTCCCTCCGTCCCTCCCTCAGCCCACCTCCATGGCAGGTTCTTTATTTCTTTCCCTTTCTCTCTTTCTCATTTCCTTCTGTTCCAGACTATGTATTACAGAACATACATTAAAGGGTTGTCGTGTGTATTTTTTTTGCCTATATTTAATGCTCAGTTCTAGGTTGGTATTAGTACTTTTGACAATTGTGAGCACACTGTTCCATTTTCTATCTTGACTAGACTCTGACTCCCACACGTTTGTGATAATTTCCACCTTTGACAAGACCTCCTGTTACAAGGTCATGTTTCACTTGACCATGGATATTGGTATCATAATATGTACATATATATTTATGTCATACAAATAAATGATGTCATTCTGTATTTGTCTCTCTCCTTCTGGCTAATTTTACTCAACATAATCTTCTCCATGTCCATCCATTTATAGGCAAATTTTATAACTTCATTTTTCCTAACAGCTGCATAGTATTCCATTGTGTAGATGTACCAAAGCTTCATTATCCAGTCATCGATTTTCGGGCACTCTGGTTGCTTCCAGATTCTGGCTATTGTGAAAAATGCTGCTATGAACATAAAAGTAGGGATGGTGTTTCCACTGCATATTTTTGGCTTCCCAGAGTAGATTCCCAGGAGTGGTATGGCTGGGTCAAATGGGAGTTCAATTTCGAGTCTTTGGAGGAATGTCCATATTGTTTTCCAAAAAAGGCTGTACCAGCCGACATTCCCACCAACAATGGATGAGTGTTCCCTTTTACCCACATCCACGCCAGCACTTGTTGTTCTTGCTCTTTTGAATATGTGCCAGTCTCTGTGGTGTAAAGTGGTATCTCATTGTTGTTTTGATTTGCATCTCTGATGATTATTGACGATGAGTATTTTTTCATATGTTTTTTGGCCATTCGAATGTCTTCCTTGTTGAAGTTTCTGTTCATTTCTTCTCCCCATTTTTGATGGGGTTGTTTGCTTTCTTCTTGTAAAGTTCTACCAGTGCCTAATATTTCCTGGATCTTAACCCCTTATTAGATGGGTGTTGGGTGAATATTCTTTCCCATTCTGTTGACTGCCTTTGTATCTTAGTCACTGTTTCTTTTGAGGTACAGAAGCTTTTTAGTTTCATGTAGTCCCATATGTTTATCTTTTTTTCTAGTTGCATAAGCTTACTTTTAAAATTGCCTATAAGTATTAATAATGTGGTGAAATAGAAAAGTCTGATTTTAAACATTTTGTTTTCTTAAATCTCAAGATTTTCTTTTTTTCTTTAAGTTTTTTATTTTATGTTTTATGTTGTAAAGCAGCATAATTTTAATAGAATTACTATTTATGATGTTGATGTGCAGTTACTGACCACCTCAGTACTATCGCATTGCTCAATAATTTTCATTTTTCTTAGAAGTACAACTTGAGAGCTATTATTTTATACCAAAGATACAGGTATATGATATTCTAATAGCCCTAATTAATTTATATATCCTTATTTTGCAATACAAGTTTCAATAGACTGTGATTGAATCTACAGATGTGTGAAGATGAGAATCTCAAGCCAGTAATTGCTATTTTGAGGACACCAGAATATAATTTGTGTAGTCTGAGCTCTAGGAATTATCATTGTTCCAATTTTTGAGAAACCAATAAAAAGATCTCTGAGCATTTGTTGAGTTTTCCTACTCCAATTTATATATTCTCTTGGTCTAGCCAGATGCAAAACTATGCCAGAGATTGAAAAAACATTATCAGTTTTACCTATTTTTATAAAATCAAATTTTTCTCATACAATGCTACTCTGAAAAATTCTTTTTTCCTTGGTGTTCCATGTGAAATGACTAAATATTTTGTTTGTATCACAATTTGTAACTGATCATTAGTTCACCTGTTTTCTGTATTTTAGTATAATGGTGTGCTATTAACATTTATTTTAAGATATCAAACTTAATTCTGTAATTTTAAGTTTGATATTTTAAAGTAAATGTTAATAGCACACCATTATAATAAAAATCAAGAAAAAGTAATTAATTATTCTAGAACCATTTTTATCTAGGCTTAAAATATGTCATTTTCCTGAGTCCAGTTTCATTATACAATTTTTTTTGAGATTAAACCCCAGAACTTGAAATGTTCCTAGAATCATCTTGGTATATTTTTAGCAGTTCAAATAAAATAAGTGCTTGACATACAACTGAAATTTGACATGCCATTAGGAAGTAAAGTATATGAGGAAAACAGAAATGCAGAAGGTAGGTTTAAAATTTATGATGCCCACAAATTTTTTAATATATTTTATTATAACAACATGAGATAAACAATTACAAAAATGTTTATGTTTGGGTTTCGGCCTAACAGTGTTTCAGCACCCATCCCTCCACCAATGCCCATTTCCCACCACCAATGTCACCGATTCCCTGCCTCCTCTTCTAGCCTGCCTCCATGGCAGGCTCTTTTTTATCTTTTCTCTCTTACTCTTATTCTCTCTCTCTCTTTCTCTCTTCTTTCTTCTACACATTGTGGATTGTAATATATTTACTTAGAGGCTATCATGTGTATCTTTTTGCCTGCATTAAAAGCTTAGTTCTATGTGGTAATAGCACTTTCAACAATTATTGGCACACTGTTCCATTCTCAGTGTTACCTAACCTCTGCTCACACACATTTGTGATAATTTCCACCTTTGACAAGACCTCCACAGAATCGGAGGTCTTGTCAAAGGTGGAAATTACCACAAATGATTCTGTGGAGACTGAAGCAGTCATCGAAGCCCTAGTCAAACAGGGTGTTCAAACCCAATACATCAAGATCCTTCATGAGCTGTATTACGGATAAACCACCAGGATCTCACCATTCTACAAAGAAGTGATCATTGATGTCAAAAGAGGGGTTCGACAAGGTGATACCATCTCACCAAAAACTCTTCAGTGCCACCCTCGAGAACATCATGAAACAATTAGAATGGGAAGGAATGGGAGTGAAGATAGATGGTCGGGCAACTACACCACCTCCGCTTCGCTGATGACATCGCTTTAATAACACCAAACATTAGCCAAGCGGCACAAATGCTGGCTGACTTTAACCGAGAATGTGGAAAGGTAGGTCTACAGCTGAATCTGAAGAAAACTATGTTCATGAGAAATGAACTAGTTCCTGAGGCCCCATTCACTCTCAATGGAACAAACATCTCTGAATGCAGCAGTTATGTGTACCTAGGTCGAGAAATCAACATCATGAACGACCTAAAACCTGAGCTGTGCAGGAGGAAGAGAGCGGCATGGAATGCCTTCAAAGGCATCAAAGAAATAGCTAAAAGGACAAAGAACCTCCGGCTCCTGGCACATCTCTTTGACTCCACCGTTCTCCCTGCATTAACATACGCCTCAGAGACCTGGGCCCTACGAAAGCAGGATGAGAATGCTATTCGGGTCTCCCAGAGAGGCATCGAAAGAGCTATGCTTGGAATATCACGTCTCACTCAAGTGAGTGAAGGAATCCGGAGTTCTGACCTCCGTTGCTATTCCAGAATCAGGGACGCTGTCTCGTTTGCCAAGGCATCGAAAATCAGACGGGCTGGACATGTAATGCAATTTGGAGACAACCGATGGACTAGAGCAGTTACTGACTGGATCCCACGGGATGTCAAAAGAGCACGTGGCCGCCCACCTACAAGATGGTCAGACTTCCTTGTTAAGACCCTGAAGGAACGATCTGAGGCTCTTCATATTCCTGAATCAACCAGATGCCATTGGGCTACATTGGCACGTGATAGGGTCCAATGGAAATGTTACTGGCGCCAGCTCGAGCAAATCGATGAATAACGGGATTCAAGTGATCAAGTGATCAAGTGACAAGACCTACTGATCCACCTTTCACCTGACCTTGGATATTGGTATCATAATATGTATATATATTTATGTCATGCAAATAAATTCAGTCATTCTATATCTGTATCTCTCCTTCTGACTAATTTCACTCAACATGATCCTCTCCATGTCCATTCATTTATAGGAAAATCTCATAACTTCATTTTTCCTAACAGCTGAACCTTATTCCATTGCGTAGATGTACCAAAGCTTCTTTATCCAGTCATCGAATATTGGGCACTCTGGTTGCTTCCATATTCTGTCTATCGTGAATAAGTTACTATGAACACAAAAGTAGGGATGGTGTTTCAGCTGCATGCTTTTGGCTCCCCAGGATGTGTTCCCAGGAGTGGCATGGCTGGGTCAAATGGCAGTTCAATTTCAAGTCTTTGGAGGAATGTCCATATAGTTTTTCAAAAAAGGCTGTACCAGTTGACTTCCCCACCAACAATGAATGAGAGTTCCCTTTTCCCACATCCATGCCAGCACTTGTTGTTCTTGGTCTTTTGGATATGTGCCAGTCTCTGTGGTGTGAGATGATATATCATTGTTGTTTTTGATTTGCACCTCTCTGACGACTAATGACAATGAACATTTTTTCATATGTCTTTTGACATTTGAACTTCTTCCTTGCTGAAGTTTCTGTTCATTTCTTCTCCCCATTGTTTGATGGGGTTGGCTGTTTTCTTCTTGTACAGTTCTTCCAGTGCCTGATCACTGTCTTCCCATTCATCATTGATTTGCTCAAGTGGGCACCAATAATATCTCCATATGTCCTGTCTCATGCAAGTAGAGCCCAAGGGCACCTGCTTGCTTCAGGAACATAAAGAGTCTCAAACCATTCCAACAGGTCATGGGAATGAGGTCTATATTGTTACTGGTATTTGGCATATCAAATACGACACGGGTAGCTTGCCAGGCTCTGCTGTGCCGGGTAGCATACTCTTGTAGTCATCTAACAAGCATTTATTGATGAACCGTGCTACCACAAGGGGCCGCGCGAGTCAGGCTGTGATAGGCTGGTCTGCTGGGTGGAGTTCTGACGAGGAGGAAGTCCAGATATGGAAAATGGAGACACTCATGGAGTTGGGGGGTCATCTGGCTTGTTGTGAGGCTCTACTGGGGTGGCCGGCCAGGGCTAGAACCCCCGCCATCCCTCCCGGGTGCCTCATGAGTTGTTGTAGGACACCTCTAAGAGCCTCTGCATCTGCTCTGGATTACCTCCTGCAGGTCACTTCGTAGATAGGGGGTAGTCTAAATGTGGCAGTTTATCTGACCATGTATTCTGTACTGGCTGGTATAAATATTCTCTCATGCTACCACAATAATTGTGGGACTAGCTAGATCTTACCAGCATATTTTCCTGGCCACGCTGGATCCCTAAGTAATTAAACCAGAGAGAAATGCTGTTTGCCTCCAAGGAAGCAAGCATGGCTCCCTGATATACTCAAAGGCAACTAAAATACAAAACTACCGTGAAGTAGAGGAGACTCTTGTGAAGGCTTGGAGAAATATTTAACTGGCATTAGTATTAGTCTTTGATACAGAAACATGCCATCTCAGAAACCTCCTTCTCTTCCCTATAAAGGCATTTCCAGGCAGATCTTGGGTCAAAACATTAGCATATAATAGCTTCTAGGTGAGGTGTTGGGAGAAATTACCTAAGGGCATTTGACCCTTCCTGCTTCCCATAATAGTGGGAGGTCTGAGTTGCAGGGGTATAAACCAGCCTGCTTCCCCTCTCTCTCTCTCTCTCTCTCTCTCTCTCTCTCTTTCTCTCTGGGCTCTCTTTTTGGGCTCTCTCTTTGTGAGCTCACACCCTTCTTGGGAATCTAGTCTTTGTCTCCTCTCTATAGGACCTTAACACATGGTGGCTGCCATCTTGGCCTACACGTGGCTGGAGTTTTAGCTGGGAATCCTAAGCACAGTTTTTTTTTCTATTGCTGAATTGTATGCCTGAACCTGTGATAAGTAAAGCCTTTTAAAACTGCATCGGATTCCTGAGTCTTCATCCATTTCTCGCCAGCTCGGAGGTAGAAGGGAACTCGCTTCCCAGCACTACTGGGGACCCCCACGGCGGGTTCCCTGACAGTGAGTGGCTGGGCACAGGGAGAGCCAGTAGCAGCTCTGCCCCATGTCTGCGAGTCTCTGGATCAGCATACCTGGGCCGGATTTACAAAAGATTGCTGCAGGGTGGATCTCGATGAGCTGGGCTGTGGGGCTGTGATAGGCTGATCTGCTGGGTGGAGTTCTGATGAGGGGGAGTCGGATGTGGAAAATGGAGACCCTCATGGAGTTGGGGGATCGTCTGGCTTATTGCAAGGCTCTGCTGGGGTGGCCGGCCAGGGCTAGAACCCGCCATTCCTCCCAGGTGCCTCGTGAGTGGCTGGGCACAGGGAGAGCCAGTAGCAACTCTGCCCCCATGTCTGTGAGTCTCCCATTGCCTGATATATCCTGGATAGTAATCCCTTGTTAGATGGGTATTAGGTTAATATTCTTTCCCATTCTGTGGACTGTCTTTGTATTTTGGTCATTGATTCTTTTTGAGGTGCAGAAGCTTTTTAGCTTCAATTAGTCCCATATGATAATCTTTTCTTTTAGTTGTTTTGTTAGTGGTGTTTCTTCTTTGAAGATGTCCTTAGCTTCAATGTTGTGGAGGGTTTTTCCTATAGTTTCTTCACTGTACATTTATTGATTCAGGTCTGATATTGAGATCTTTAATCCATTTTGATCTGATTTCTGTGCATGTTGTTAGACAAAAGTCCAAATTCATTTTTTTACATGCAGCTGCCCAATTTTCCCAGCATCATTTGTTGAAGAGGCTTTCCTTTCTCCATTTCATTCTTTTTTCTCCTTTATCGAAGATTGCTTAGATTACTTATTAAGCAAAGGAGCAAGGCTGAACCCGGGAATCCTCGGTGTCTGGACCATGCGACTTAGCAGCGAGCTCAGATAAAATGAAATAATTATGGCTATAATTATGGAAGTAAACAGTCTATACTTTGCTATACTCCAGAAAAATCATCACAAATTTGTGGAACATTATTCATTAAAAGAAAAAATATAAAAGTGTTATTTAAATATCAGAAGAATGAATAGGTATGTTTATAAAAATTGGCAAAAATCTGTTACAAATTTTATGTATTAAATTCATCAGCTACTTTTGTTTAATAGATTGGCAGTAAAAGAGGAATAGTGATTCCCTGGTGATGGTTGTGGTTTAGAATAAGACAAAAAGAAAATACCATGTTAACTAAATAAAAGTGAAAAGTAACATATAGACATAAAATAATGTGCATATTTAGTAACAAAATAATCACAGTGTTATAGAACATCTTATGCACCGAGTTAATCTTATGTTTCATCCATTGTAAAAATAATCACATAAAAAGGCTGTGTTGTAGAAAGAATGCACAAAGGAAAATTGAAATGTGAACACAGGAAATATTGCTAGGAGATAAAGATAATAAGGAGTAAGAACCTGCTCTTAGATTGCTGAAAGGGCTGAATTTTTTTTTCTTAAAAAAAATCTAGTAAGGCCAAAGGAAGAGAATTTTTATAAAGAAGAAACTAGTAAAAGTCTTTGATCTTAGGTGACATGTTTTTCTAATATGCACAGAAATGCTTTATTGGGTAATAATAGCATGGAAGGAAAACTAAATTTGGAAGTTATTTTAGTAATTTGGTCCAGAAAAGAAGAAATTGTTGCATGGGTATATTTTGAAAGTAAAAACTGCAATTTACTGATGTATTTAGAGCAGAGTAGAGAAGAAAGAAAAGTGATGAGCAACTCCAAGATTTTTTGAAACACTTGAAATAAAGTGTTGCCATTAACTGTGAATAAAATCAGTTTTGTGAATATTAATCAGAAACTATTTATTTTTCAATATAATCCCAAATCATAAAAGTGTGACAGGGCAAACTTCAGCCTCTTGTCATGGGGCAAACAAGAATCATACACATATTTATTTAAATATATACATAAAAAGCCATATATATATAAATATATATTCATTTAAAAGTTATATATACAAAGTGTTATATATAAACCTTTTAGATAAATAAATGTATTTTAATGAAATGGATAGTAAATCATCCCAGAACAGTGATTCGTCAATAAACAAATAAATAAATGATAAACAACAACCAGATAAATACTGTAATACTGTGTTCATGCAAATTTTCTCTGAAGTTACATTCTAAATTATGACCTAGTGAGATGGCATTCTTGCTGAGATGACAAACAAGAATCAGTGTCTCCTATAGTTGCTAAAACATGTAAACAATTTTCTCGAAAACAACATCTTGTCAATACAGCATAGACATTAGCAAAGGGTTAGAGCTATTTGTTTAGGGACTAGCTGTATACTCTATTCAAAAAGAGAAACAGTAAAATAAAGACCAAGAGAATGGAGCTATTTGGGCTTCGGTTAAGATCAGAAACAACAGAGGTCATGACACATCATAATGACAGAATCCTTGTCTTACAAAAGCAAACTGGGTGTGGCAATTCAAACAGGTCTTGAAATTTCAAAATGTCTTGCCACTGGAGTTAGTAGAAATACCTTGATTGAATGCAAACTGTTGAACAAAAAGTAACATAAAAAGCAATGATTAAGCAAGCAATAAAACCAAGTTTGACTTGATCAAGAATTCTTGAACAAACAAAATTAAAATAATTTTTTCAGAAGTTAACCCAACCCAGATATCATACAAAGTATAATCTTAAATGACAAATATAAAAATAATAAAAACACAAACTCATGTAGTCAGGAAATAGTTAAGTATAACTAATTATAATCTGTAAAATATCACCAAAAACAAAATAAAAATGTCTACAGAGAGTAGATTGACAAGTATGTAATGATAACAGATTGTAACACAGTTTATGATTTAAATGAAAAGTTGGATAAAATAAGGGAATATATTGAGGGTTTTAGTAATAAAACCAATATACAAAAATAAAAATTGCAAAATCATGATGCAAATTCAAAGAATCATGAGAGATTATTTTGAGGAACTTTATGCCATGAAACAAGAAACCTAGAAAAAATAGATAAATTCCTAGATTCCTATAACCTTCCAAGGCTGAAACAAGAATATTTGGAATACATGAACAGACATATCCCTAGCTAGAAAATTGAAATGATAATCAAAAGTCTTCTCAAAAATGAAAGCCCTGGCCCAGATGGATTCACTAGTGAATTCTTCCATCTCTTTAAAGAGAAACTAACCCCAACCCCCTTCAAGCATTTCCAGGAGACTGAAGAAACAGAAACACTTTCAAACAGCTTCTAGAAGGCAAATATTATCATGAAAAGCATTGACATCCAAATTGACCTGCTTCTTGAAAATCAAATTTAATTTGTGCATATTTGTCTAAGATATATCTTTAGATTTTTTAGAACCTCAACAATTTAAATTAAAAATTAGTCTAAACCACCTATTATTTTAATGTAAATATTATATAAAAGTAATTTTAAGTGTACTGTGAGTAGCATTAACCATTTTTGCAAGTTATGGTTTATTATTTATCTAATCTTTATTATAGTACTCCTATTTCTACAAAAAAATACTTAGTCTCAGACACAATTTTAAGTTTTCTTTATGCTACCCCAGCTGTTTCTGCCACTAAGAAGCTCAAGAAAGAGTCAGGTCAATTTGGATGTCAATGTTTTTCAATTAGCTAAGTTGCTAAAACTTATCTCCCTAGGATTCAGTTACTTTCACTCATACAGAATGGGTAAAAGAGTTCTTTTGAATTTGTGCACTATTTAAAAAAATTGATATGAAATAGTGTTTTTTTCAAACCTAATTACAATGATCTATATTTCAACTTCCCTACTCTTTAATTCCATGACCTCAATTTAGTAGATATAGAGTGTCTTTGTGTATGTTTCTTTCACATGACTCACCTCAGCCCTAACTGCAGACCAAAAAACAGCCCATTCTACAACCCAGGAGGTTTATCACACAATTGACAAAGTTTGATTCCCTCTGCTCTTCTGCTCTTCTATGAAGGATTACAAATGGCTAAACAGTTTTTCTGTGGTAAAAGTTTATTTTTAACCTAGCCAGTTTCTTAAAGAAAATGACTTCTGTAAAATCGTAAATTCTAAAATTTCCTTGAACTTGTACTCCAAAACAAAGCAATATGCAATTTCCTATAATAACATTTATTTAGCTATAATAATAGTTACTAATACTAAGATCCCTATAACAACACATAACTAACCTATTTTTTGGAATCTGTTCTTCTAGCACTGATGACTTTCTTATCTCTAAAAATTTTCCCACTGTGAAAAATTTGCTAGAGAAGATACTCAATAATCTTGATTACCATCTAAGCAAAATAGCTGGATTTTCCTAACTTTGAAAACAGTGTTTAAAAAGTTCAGTGATTACGGTCTTTATTTATGAGATATAAACTAAGGACTGCACTTTGTTTATTCAAATATTGTCTTCAGGTAACTAATATAAGAAATCACTGATATAAGAAACTAATATGAGAAGATAGTATCCAGAATTTGGATTAAACACTATAGAGTAAATTACACTATCTGAATAGCAAGGTATGCCTTATTAAAACTGATACTATGTCATTTAGAGATTTGATAGATTGTTTAGGTATACTGCACATCATTAGTAGGGAAATGTTTATTGATAGTTTGGAGGAACATCCAAGCACAGCTCTGGAGACACAATGTCCCTCCCAGCAATTCTCAGTTAACAGAGCCAGTGCGTCAATAGGACGGCCTGAAAATGCGGTGCTGCTCTGGTCCTGCTCCAGTGTGCCTGATGATAGTTATGGGAAAATGGCTTGCTGAGGATCAAACCTTTAGATAGAATACAAGGCATTCACCTGTACTATCTCTCACCTTGTTTATAATTTTTATTTGTTGCATAACTATATTCGCACACAGTTACTATTTTTATAATTTTTCAATGATTTTTAATACTAAATGTGTTTCTTGAATACCATTTAATGTCTCTAGATAAGATATACATCCACTAAAGTACTCACAACCAAAGTACTAGAGCCGTCTCTTATCAGACTGTGTCCTGATATGTCCTTACTAGCCAACCCTCTCATGTATCCCATTTATATTATTAAGATCTGTTTAGTTATTTTATTTGGTTATATATAGCATAACTATTTGAAAACTTAGGTATAGTTATCTTTCACTTTCTTATTTCACTTCATGATCACCACAGGTTTTTATTTACTTATTTAATCTATTGGAAACTTTTGCTTCTATTTTGTACATTACTTTGATCTTTGCAAGGAGGTTGTGACATCTCTTTTAAATTATTCATAATTGAATGAATTATAGTTTTCTGAAGCAGCCTTTTGCAATATTGTCCTATAGTGAATGAAGGAGCAGTAGCTCTGTAAACTTTAAAATTCAAAGGGGCTGCCACAGAGACAGAACATTCCCTTCACATATGGCACTTGTTATTTCCTCTTGTCTGTTTCCTCTGAACCAAATAAAGCCCCAGGAGATGTGTTTTCTACAACTCTGTCCTTCACTCATTACTCAACAATTAAGTTGTATGATTATGGAAGGACCCCATTCTGCACTCCAGTCAGAAATTTTATTACTGATTTTGAGGGTTATACTTACAAATATTAGGAATATTTAGAAACTTGCATTTTCCTCTATAAAATTATATATATATGTATATATACACACATAATTATGTGTGTATATACATATAAAACTTAATTCTTAAATTTATTCTGTCAAGTGAGGCTTTTTTGTTTACTTGGAGTAGGATTATGTCTTTAAAAGATGATTCTACTTTGACTTTGCTATATACATCTAGCAAAAAGTAGGTATATTTTGAAGCTTAAACTTTTGGGTTAGTTTTTAATTGATAGATATAATTGATCAACATTATAAGATGATGACAGTACATATTTGTAAATAGTCAATATAAACTTAATGCCCCAACATGGACATATACCTACAAACAACTTATTGGAATTCTAGAATCATTTCCGTTACATCTTTAAATAGTGTGGTTTATTTTGTTGAAATCCTATTTTTTCTTTATTTTCATTATTTAAATTATAGTGTCATTTAAAGCATTCTATTCAAGACAAATTGATAAATGGTGGCAGAGACTTCATTTGTACTAATTTTATTCTATTTTTTTGCTTTGTAGAATTGTTTAATCTATTTTTTTTCTGATACATGACTTTATTTCCCAAAATGGAATGGACACATAATATATAGCTAAAGAAAGTAGAATTAAAATTTAATTTCTCTTTCAAGTTGTTGCTATTTTGGGGTCACATCTGGCTATGCTTGGAGCTTACTTCTGTCTCTGCATTCAGGAATAACTCCTAGAGGTGTTCATGGGACCATATGGGGTGCTGGGGTTTTAACCTGAATCAGGAGTGTGCAAGAAAGACATCCTACCCACTGAACTATTGCCTATGCCCCTCTTCATTTTTTTGATTAGACATATTTGAACAAAAAACATTTTTCCTTGTAGACAACATGAAATTCTTATCACTATTATTCCAGTTAAATAAAGTAATGTGGGTAAATTTGTAATGCAGATTTTCATAGTATCTTCAGTTACTTAAATGAGTAAGACATAGATATTATATATTTTTCTAATGTAATATTCAATCCTTATGCACTATGGCATGCCAGATTATAATCATTATTTCTATAGTATATTATTTTTGAAATCTAGTACAAGTGGTAAGAAAAAAACACCACAGATTTTAGTTAAAATCAAAGAAAATCATTGTTTTCCTTTTATTGAGCCATTTAATTTCACATTAAGTTGTTGGAAATATGTCTACAAAAAGTTTCCTGTTCAACTATTTTAGTACAATTTTATTGAGCATTACCAAAATTATTTTTTTAAATTAATATTTCCTGTGGCTAGCAAAACATCAATAATTTTATTCTGAATGTCTCTATAAATTATAATGATTTTGAATAATGAGTCAATCACAACAAATGGTCTTTTTATAGTATAGTAACAAGTCACTATATTATAAGTTATGCTTGGTAAAAAGGCAGTTTAACATGTGTTAAATATTCTTTCTTTTTGGTGAGAGAAGGCTTTTGGCCATGCCCTGTGACATTCAAGGGTTACTCCTGGCTCTGCCCCCAGAAATTATGGCCTAATTATGCTTGGGGATCTTAACAGATGCAGTGGGATTGAACCAGATCTACCTGCTGTACTAGTGCTCTGTCCTCTTGTGGCGTATTTCTAAATTTGAACCTCTGTTTTTCACAACTGAGGTTGTGGTTTTAATCCATGTATTTATTTTTCCTAAAGGAAGCAAAACAATTTAAAGAACTAAATAGCTAGGTATGTCCTGTAAAATAAAGTTTGCATTCTTATTTGCAAGCAATGAACTAGAAGAGAAAGAAATATCATAAAGCAACCCTGTAAAATGTCCAAAAATATGAAATACCTAGGAATAAGTTTAATCAAAGTTAGGAAACACATATATACCAAAAAGGTATGTTACTCTTAAAATAAATGGAAAAGGACACCAGGAAATGTAAAATATTGATGTGAATGAACTAGAAGAATATTTTACCTGAAGTTTACACAGATTCAATGCAATCTTTTAATATACATATGAACATTAAATTAACTTCATAAACACACCCACCCATCTTTTTATCTCATTTCTCCTTATATCTTGATCTTATCTTGAGTTATATTATCACTCCTTATATCTTGACTTCAGTATTATCACTGTTATACATTCCATTATTTTTTCACTCTTTCATAATATTCTAATTTCATAATGCTATCACATTCAGCATCATGTAGAAGAAAATCTATTTTCAGTCATCAAATTTACCTACCAAGCACATACTTCCACATACTTCATTTAACTAGTTTAAAAACGTTTTCTAACTTCTACACCTGGGTGGTTAAACATTATGTTATATCTCAATAGCCAAATCCTGAAATATGTATGTCCTCAAAACAGACTATCTTGTTGATTACTGTTTGAATCACCACTACTTATATAAGACTGAGTTTATATGGAACTAACATTTTATAGTATTTCTCCGTTAGGTTATGCTATATTTTAACAATTGCATTTCAGTATGTCTTTATCTTAAGCTTTCAATGTTTAAAAATGAAGGAATGAATGAATGAATGAATAAATAAACTTTGAATGTTTTCCCTATTTTCAATATTTTCAATTATGATTCAGACTTTATGTGGAGGATGATAGTTGTGATCACACTGCTCTCTGTGGTCACACATTGTGATTACACACAGATGTGTGTGATCTTCAACTATATTTCTATAGGTATTTGATCTCCTTACTATTAAAATAATATTTTAATAATTAAAATTTTTTAATAATTATTTTTAATAATTATTAAAATAATATTTTAAATAATCTCTTGTGGTATATCAGAAAATGTTTATTCTTTCTGTTTATATGAGTTGATCAAATGATTTGCTTTCAAACTGATGTATTCTAAATAGCATTGTTATGAAGTTTATTGTATGTATTTTTCATAAAAAGTATGTAAATGATATGAAATGATTAGTATAAAGGGACATGATATATATAATAATAAAACATATGCTAATAGGTGAACATGCTTATATTTCACTTGTCTTCCCACTGTTCATCAATTTGCTTCGGGGAAAGAGTAACATTTCCTTACATCCTATCATGTGTTAGTGTAGCCCAAGGGAAACTGCTTGCTCCAGGGACTCCAGGAGCCTCAGACCATTCGTTCATGTCATGGGAATGAGGTCTAGAATTGTGACTGATTTTTGGCATATCAAATATGACATGGGTAGCTTCCTATTCTCTGCCATGCGGGTGGTATATGTGCAGTAGTAGGCTCTCATCTCTTGCATTTACTGATGAACCAATAGGCAGAGATTGGCTTTTCTCTTGGGTGGAGCTCTGACGAGCTGTGGAGTCTAGATGTTGAAAATGGCGGCCCTCATAGTGTGTGGGTTTCTCTGACTTCTTGCAAGGCTCTATTGAGATGGTGGGCCAGGGCTGGAACTCGCCTTGGGCACCTCATGATCGGCTGAGCACCGGGAGAGCTAGTAACGGTTCTGCCCGTGTAGGACATACATTATCTCCCGCAAAACCATCAGGTGAGATGCCCTTCTGACTGCCTTTTACTTGGACAGTTAGAGTCCGACATTGCACCTGTTTATGACCTCACTCTTCTGAGTCATGTATCTGAGCCATAACGTCTTGAATGTTCATGTCAGATGCGTGTTCTTCAGGAGCTGCTTCGAGTGGGATTTCCTCCTGTCCATTATCCTCCTGTCTCTGTGTCACAACAGACACAGAGGCATCCACTGAGGCCTCCAAGGGCAAATGGAGCAAATAGAACCATGATTATGAGGATTCTTCCATTTGCCCAAAATCATAAATAATTGGTGAATCATGTTGCTGCTGGGATGTACAGTCCAAGCTGGTGTTCAGCGCTGGCCAGAGACTCGTCTGAGTGCAGCAAACACTGCAGAAACAACACGGCTCTCTGGCCTCCCTCAGACTCGGGTACTGTCCTGGAATCTTCCTTGCACCTTTGAAGATGTTCCTTCTGTGATCCTCCTGACACCCACACAGGAGAGGAAGGGCTCCTCCCCACAATGGGCTGTACTCACACCACTGCTGGCCCCCTCTGGCGTGGGAGAGGAGAGCGCCCAAAATGGGGGTGTACTCACAGCACTGCTGGCCCCCTTGACTGGCAGCCACACCCCACACTTACATTTAATGTTTTATTAAATATAACCCCACACTTATATTTAATGTTTGTTAATATATCACCATGGAATAGACAAGAAGACATTCATGATTGTGTTTCAGTAATACAATGTTGGAGAACACATCCCTCCACCAGTGCACATTTCCCCCCATCAAAGTCAGTCCCCTGTTTCCCTCCCCCACCCCTACCGTGACTGCATCTATGGCAGCCACGTCTCTCTCTCTCTCTCGCTCTCTCTCTTCTTTCCACATTGTGTTTTTCAATACATACTTCCAATATTCAGTTCTAGTTTAGCATTACCATTTCCATCTATGATTGGCTGATTGGTCACTTCAACTATCTTGCCTCATCTATGCCCCCACAGACTTGTGGTAGATTCCAAACTGTTGCAGGACACCTAAAAGCCTAAGCCTCTGCATCTGCCCTGGATTGCCTCCTGCAGGTTACTTCATAGATAGGGGGTAGTCTGAATGTGGCAGTCTTATCTGACCATGTGTTCTGTACTGGCTGGTATAAATATTCTCTCATACTACCACAATCATCGTGGGACTAGCTAGATCTTACCAGCATATTTGCCTGGCCACGTTGGATTTCTAAGTAATTAGACCAGAGAGAAATGCTGTTTGTCTCCAAGCAAGCAAGCATGGCTCCCTGATAACTCAAAGGCAACTAAAATACAAAACTACCGTGAAGTAGATGAAACTCTTGTGAAGGCTTGGAGAAATATTTAACTGGCATTAGTATTATTCTTTGGTACAGAGACATGCCATTTCAGAAACCCCCTTCTCTACCCTATAAAGGCAATTCCAGGCAGATCTTGGCTCAAGACATTAGGTGAGGTGCCAGGAGAAATTACCTGAGGGCATTTGATCCTTCCTGCCTGGGGAAGTTACATTTAGTTTATAGCTTCTCCCAGCTCCGCTAGGAGGCTTTTAATTAGCTCTGGGTCCTTGTAAACAACCAGATGGTATCCTGAAGTTGCTACATTTCTATAGAGCTATTTTCCTGTTTTCATCTCTAGATAGCCCAGCCCAGAATGAGCTGGGCTGGGGAGTTTGGGCGGATTTCTAGCTATAAAATAATCTGCAAGAAGAAAGAAGCTCTCTCTTTTTTCCCCTTTTTTGCCATTTCAGCTTCCCTTGGTGTTTTGCTTCTCCGTCCTCTCCATTCTCTGTTGGGCCTCAACACGTGGTGGCAGCCATCTTGGCCTACACCTGGCTTGGGCCTAGCTGGGAACCCAGAGTCCGGAGGTTTTCCCTGATCTTGGATTGTATTTTGGATCCTGTGATAGTAAAGCCCTTTTAAAACTGCATCGGATTCCTGAGTCTTCATCCATTTCCCCGCCGGCTCCGGAGGTAGAAGGAAACTTCGCTTCCCAGCACTGTCGGGGACCCGGTGGCGCTCCCGACATCAAACTTTCAAAGTTCCTCCAGGATCCCGTTTTGCCTAACCTTGGATGTTAGTCTCATATGTTTAATGTTTAATATGTTTAAATATATTAAACATTAGGTATGTTTAATATATTTAATGTTTATTTTTAGATCTGTGATCTGTATCTATAGAGTTACTGAATAATATAGAGAATATTCAGCATAATATTAGCGAGGGAAAATCTTAGTATATGAAGCCTTATAGAATGTAGTGTATCATGACTATGCAATAACTCTCTATTTACATTATTTCTTCAAATATATTTATACAGTCTAGCTTTTCTGGAGTTTGAATTTGAATAACCAGTCGCCAACTATACTTTCCCACATTAATGCTCAAAAAATGTCACAGTTAAACTTACATTGGACAAACTTAATTCTCTTGCTAAAATTTTCATACTGTCAGTCTATTCTATGTCATAAATTAGCAATTACAATATTGCAGATTGTGCTTGTTGCATATCTTATAATCACTTTAACTTGTCTCTCTGTCAGATTCTACTTCCAAAAAGTTTGGCAAGTCTATCAGCTTTGACTTAAATATACAGAATTTGAATATTTCTCAACTGTTTCACTGTTAATTAGATGAGATAAGTCTGTCACACATTATTTCTACTAAAGCTTATAATAGTTATAACAATTTAACTTAATTTTGCACTTTATTCTCTTCAGTATACGTTTATTGTAGGAGTAAGAAGAATTGAAATCAAATAATTTAATTGATTTACTGTGCTAAAGTACTATAATATCTTCCAATATTTTCTAAGTAAAAGTTGAAGTATTAAAAAAGTAATGCTTACAGTATTCTATATTATGCCCACTGTATCATTTCTATTCATATTTGTCCATCTTTCTAACCACCCAACTAATTCCTTATGGTCAAATTCTGTTAGCTATTCTTCTTCCATACTTTGCTTACTTCATTGTACTAGTTTATATGCTTTTTTTATTTCAAAGACCTAAAATACCAATATTTGATGATATTCTCTCTGAATTCATTAATTTTACTTTGAATGTCCTCTTTTTTAAAGTGTCAAATAGTAGAGCTTATTCTAGACATTTGTCAGTATATTTCCTCCTATAATTGCTGAAGTTTAATTCACCAATTTTGTGACAATCTAGAATTTAGAAAAGTAGCTACCATATATTAACATATTGCAGAATAAAAATATATAGATCAATTATGAGATTGAAAATTTATATTACTCATGAAGCATACTTTAATCAGAGTCGAGCCTTCTATACTGCCTAGATAAAACTTAGCTCAGTACAATCTGTAATTCTACACAATTTAATTGAACAGTGTCGATATAAAGCTCATTTTGTTTTCTTCATAAATTATAAATTAAACCTTATATAAACATTTTATTTGGATGAGTTGTCTAAGCAACTGAAACACTAATGAGAATTTAGACAAAACTAATTAATGTGAGTCAAATATGTAGGTCTTTGTTTCTAAGCAGTCTCCTTGGTTCTTGAATATAAACAAATTTTATTTTATTTAGTAAGAAAGATGTCCATGAGTAATGAATATTAAAATGAGATTCATAGCCTCACAAATTTTGAACAAATTTTGAACAAAGATAAAAAACAATGCAACAATAAAATGCAGCGCCATATTAAGTTTACAGATCATTCTAAGATGTTACCAAATTAGTTTTTCCAACATTAACACTTCAACTGAATAGAAATTTGAAATAAATTGGAAATGACTAAAATTAGTAATTTGCCCAGTGACTGAAGTTATTAAGCTAAATTATGTATACAGTGCAAGGTAAGATTTGTGTATTTCAACATAAGATTAAATTTGTGGCTTCAGCAAAAAATATTCAGAAAATTTGATGTATTTTATTAATTGTTTAATGTTACCACTAAGAAGATAGAAGGATTTGTTGTGAAAAAGATGAAAGTGTGCATCAAAAGGAGACTTCTAAATTCTGAGAGGCAAATTTGCCTGTTTCTTAAAAAAATAATTACATACAAGTACATAATATGAATTTTGAGGTATTACAAGAAATCAACAGTGAAAATAAAGGGATAAGTGGCATTATCTATGCAAATAATTTTATGTTGGCTCTGATATCCTTGTGAGTCTATAGTGCTTTCTTCTTATTTTTGAGAAAGTAATTCCTTCTTAGCTTACCTGAAATTAAACCCAGATGCAACTCTAAATCCTTCTACCCCACTAAAAATGTCATTTTAGTTATTATTACTGTGATAATTACTATATTACAATATCATAATGAACTTGTACTATACCTATGGCTGTTATTGTCAATCTAGTATATTATTGTCAGTATTGCTTATGCAGCCAAGTGTAATAATTAAAATATTTATCACTAAGTAAAGCTGAGGCAATAATTCTCTTAAAAGTTATTGTCTAGGTCTCTGCAACACAATCCTGGAATTTTTTTTTGTTCAGCATGAATTTAATCTTAGGTTGCCCTATAAGAAGGAAATTTTAGAGAAGAAAATGGATGACAGAAGAGTTGGGGATGAGAAAACAATGCATAGACTTACTAAGATGACCATTTATATGTTTCATTTTTTATATGTCTGTCACTTGTATGGTCATTCTAGTGTGTAGAGACTGTACTGGAAACTGAAAATATATCATTCAATATTAAAAATTGTTAGGGAACCTCCGGAGTCCCTGACAATATCAGGACAGAAGTTCTCTTCTATCTCTGAGGCCGCTGGGAGAACGAATGAAAACTCATGAGAACGGGCGCAGTTCCAAAAAGACTTTTAATAGTACAAAAGCTCTACCACCACAATCCAATATAATGAAAGAACTCTAGCTCTGGTCAGAACTTAGACCTTATGAGAGATCCCAAGTCTCCCACCAAAAAGAGAGGATCTCACCAGAGAGGAATCCTACCCCAAAAAGGAGAGAAAAGCAGAAGGGGCCTCAAGTCAGTCCCCTTATATACAACAAAGTAATCCTATCTGTGACAGGAAGTGTCCTGTCAATGAAGAACCCTAAATAGCTTGTAGAAGGGAGGTGCCACACCATACTATAGGTATAAATAAAGGATTATGCCAATGACTAATCCATTCTTCAGAGATTATCTCTTATGTAAAACACTGGAGCGAGAGAGGGGGGCTGATATAAAGTAATGGATCTTAATTTCATGGGCTTCATGTAATCCACATGGTACCCACAAGGTCCTTCTTATTTATTATCTGCACCAGCGTGATTTTGAGTGTCTTGTTCTCCATATACTGAAAGGGTCACACTACGCTGCGTGAGGGCAAACTAGTAAGATCCTTCCTATAATCTTAAAGATAGGCTCAACGTAGCCAGGTTGGTAGTCTCCTGGTAAATTCTAAATTTCCCACGCTAGGTGCAGTAGGTATAAAGAGGAGCTGTGCCCAATCTAGAAAACATAGAAGTTTTAGTAGATGTATAATAAGTCAGAAGTTATTCAGAGTCAAGGTGACTTCTGTAACTGCCACACCCTCTATTGTCGGGAACGCCGCGGGGTCCCCGACAGTGTCGGGACAGAGGTTCTCTTCTACCTCCGAGGACGCCGGGAGAACAGATGAAAACTCACGAGTCCAGTGCAGTTCCAAAAAGGCTTTAATAGTACCCGAAGCTCTTCCACAGCACTCCAATATAATGAACAAACTTTAGCTCTGGTCCGAACTTAGACCATACAAAAGAGCCTAAATCTCCCACCAAAGAGAAAGGATCTCACCTGAGCTGAGTCCTACCCAGAAGAAGGAGCAAAAGGCCAAAGAGCAAAAAGACCAAAAGCCGCAGAAGCCAAAAAGCTGAAGACTGAAGAACCAAAAGGCAAAGGTGAAGGGGCTTCAAGTCAGCCCCTTATATACACTGAAGTAATCCAACCGGGAGGGGCATGTCAACAAAGAACTCTAAACAGAGTGTAGTGCCACACCTTATTGCAAGAATGAACAAAGGTAATGCCAAGGACTAAGGAGATTATCTCTTATGTAAAACACTGGAGAGAGAGAGAGGGCTGATATAAAGTAATACATCTTGACTTCATGAGCTTCATGTAATCTAGATGGTACCCACAAGGTCCTTCTTATTATTATCTGCACCAGGGTGATTCTGAGTATCTTGTCCTCATGTACTGAAAGGGTCACTCTCGCCTGCTTAGAGCAAACTAGTATGATCCTTCCTATAGTCTTCCTATAGTCTCAGCGTAGCCAGGGTGGTAGTCTCCTGGTAAATTCTAACTGTCCCATGCTGGGTTCAGTGAATATAAAGAGGAGCTGTGCCCAATCTAGAAAACATAGAAGTCTTCGTAGATGTATAAGTCAGAAGTTATTCAATCAATTGACTTCTGTAACTGCCACACCCTCTAGCAGAGTTTACATAGAAGAATAGTCTCATTAGAATGAACCTTGACTTAAGTAGATTAAGCTGGGAGTGGGCAAAACAACAAAACTCCCAGAATAGCTAAGCCTGTCCTCCAACACTCTATCAATGTTTACATAGGAGATCTCATTAGAATGAACCTTGGCTTAAGAACATGTAAATAGATTAAGCTGTGAGTGGGTAAAACAGCAAAGCTCCCAGACTAGCTAAACCTGTCATCCAATAAAAGATTGCTCAGGTTTTTAAAGGGAATAAAATTTGCTAAATGTATTACACTTAACTATTTAATCTAAGTATCCTTTGTAGCTCATTCTCGTGCCTGACAGAGCAGTGATTTTAACTCAGACAGCCTATATAATTAAAACATCTTTTTAGGACTAGAGGACCAGTGGGCGAGGTGCTTGCCTTGTGAGCTGACTAACTGGGATTGATCTCTGGCATCCCATATGGTCCCCTGAATACTGCCAGCAATACCCAGTGAGCATCACCTGTGTGACTGAAAAACTGAAAAAGAAAAGAAAAGAAAAGAAGAGAAAAGAAAAAGAAAAGAAAAGAGAAAAGAAAAGAGAAAAGAAAAGAAAAGAAATAAAAGAAAAGAAGAAATGAAAAAAAGAAAAGAAAAGAGAAGAAAAGAAAAGAAAAGAAGAAAAGAAAAGAAAAGAAAAAAGAGAAGAGAAGAAAAGAAAAGAAAAGGACAAAGAAAACCTAAGAACTCAAGTTCTTAAGTTCCCTTCTTTTGGTTTATCTACATTCCATTAAAGGGCAGGAGGGATTAAAAAATAGACATAAAAACATCTTTTAAAGTCCCAAAGACACTTAAGGGGCACAACTGAAGGGTGCCTCATCTATAATTCACATTTTGGATGGCATTGTAGTGCATGTAATATTAAAATCGGAGATCCAAAATGTGTCTGTATATCTACTGCCTTTCCCCCTCTTTCATATTTCAACCATAGGTACACAATTGCATTTCTGAGTGTCTGTGTCCTTGATATTTTATTGTGACAAAAGCATTGTTAGGAGTCTGTCTCATAGTCTACAGAGTTAGAAACGTGATTCAATAATTACAGACCTAGGAGACGATATTGATGGTAATATGTCAAAAGTTCTAAGGGACCAGATTTAGAAGTGACTCACTAATCTTGGCAGAGGAAGCAGAGACAATGAAATTAGAGAATACTTTTATAAGGAGATGACATGTGAGTTTATTCAGTATGAATGAGTAGGAGTTAGGCTTAACTGATTCTTAGAGAAAAGGAAAGAAGTAGCAGAGCATCCCAGACAGTTTGCATAATGCACTAAAACCAAGTAATTTATTGTTTGGGAAAAAATACATTGTTTGGGTAAATGTGAATTGGAGACCAGAGAAAAGGCTATAAATAACAACGGAAATAGTTTATGGAGATTTCAATTTATTTAGTAATAATTGTATGGTCATGTTAAAGCTTGTAATATTCTCCAGTGTTGTTGACAAAGGAAATCCCTACATGACCACTTCTATTTAGTATTTTAAAAGTAATTTTACTCTAACAAAATCCTGCTACTGGAATCTAATATAATTAAATCTAATATTGAAGGGTACTTCTTACATATCCGTATTCTATATTTGTAATTGGCTTGGAGTTCAATTTGTTAAGTCCTAACTATTTGTCTATTGAAATGTCCTAAATCTCTACAGAATTTGTGTAAAATCTTTGTTTGATATTCATACTGTACCTACAAACACAAGGCATACAGGTATTACTTTAAAATACGGTTAATACAGAAAAATGGTCATATGGAAATAAGGATTTCCATATGAGATTTCAATCTCCAAAAGAGATTTATTTAAATCTCTATTCATTAAAAGGTGGAATAATTTGGAGGATTTGGGTAACTGATTTGTTATGGTAGTCACAATAATAATTAAATACTGCAGACCAAACTTCTGCAGTATATTACTAAAAACAGAGTGATTAATAATTTCTTTTATTTTAAGGCTGTAGTTGCTCTTTTGCTATTATATTAGCAAAATATATTAAAAATTTTCATTCTTCTTTGCATATAAGAATATGTATGAAGCAAAGCTCAGTACTTGTATTTCTCTTTTGTATATTTTAAAAGTAATTTCTAATTAATCATAGAAAGCATTTTCCATAAAAATGAGATTTACATATATGGTTTCACCTAATAATCACAACCATGATTTTGTAAGTTAAGGACTTACCTACTGTTTTAAAACTAATAAGCTGCATCACAGAGAGGTATTTGTGCAAACTACAGCTAAAGGGATGAAGTCCCTGGTGAACATCATTAGAAACATAGAAAAATTAGAGTCAGAAAGTGTGAACTCTAACAAGCACCTGTTTGAGCACCAAGTAATTCCCTTGAGAACTGTAACGAGAATGTGCATGAAATCCACAGTTAAATGGTGTGAGTCCCAAAGAGCACAGGTTAGTACAATGGAAGAAGTGCAATCTGAGGTAAGTGCTGGAATCAAGAGTCTGAGGACTGAAATTTTGTGTGTAACCTCCAGAAAGTAGAGTACATCAAAATATGCAAACACTACAACCAGACCTGTATTTAATCCTTAGTCATTGCAACAATATAGATAATTATGAAGAGAAATATAGGGTAGAAGAAAAGTCAAATGTTGTATTATAAATTACAAAAAATGAAGACATCCTGGTTTATATCAGATCAATGTCTTCACTGGTAATAACAAAAATATTAAATGGTATATTTTTAATATGGGACAACCCTTTATTTCTTGGAAAGACATAGCTCAGTGATATTGGTTGTGGTAACTTAGGCCCAATTGAAGGTTCTGGAAGAAACTAGGGCTACAAAATATGATTCTGGGGACCAAGAGCATGTGGTGCCATGTGTTCTACTACTTGTATTGTTTACTTGGCCCTAGATAATGTTTAATGTATTGATTTGAATTCATCAGACAACTACCAGAGATCCATGTTTTTTCAAGGAAATATTCTACAATCAGAAGACTAAAGATTTAGATCTTTTATATGATCCTTCTCTTGAGTTTCTTTCCAATTCATGGATGAATTTTAAACAGTTAAAATTCTTAGTAGAAACCAAGGATAACAAATGGAAAGGCTAAAATAAATCTCAGATGAGTCCCAATTTTGAGCATACAAAAACTGGTATTCAGAGCCAACATGGTTGAAGGAGTCCTATGAACATCTGAACTTTCTTCTGAGCTTTACTACATTCTAGGAATGAAAGAACTGCAAAGTGTCAAGTATTTATTAAGACTGACATTCAGATAGTCATATCTAAAGATGGAAACTTACCTCTCTGCAACAATAAATCTTCTGAGAAAAAATAGCCTCTATAACAACACATTAGTGTGGCTTGTTTATTCGAAAAAAATGCATGGTGCAGTCAAAAATATTAGGCTTGCAAGCATTTGAGAACTGATTGGGACACAAAAATAAAATTGGACAATAGAAGCATAGCACATTGTGTCATTTGTCCCAGAGTCAAAGTGAGTAAGCTAAGTGAAAGCATAAAAAACAAGTAGGTAGCTATTGTTAATGTATAGAAAATTCTATACCTATTGCTAAATAGTTACTCAAATGTATATGGAGGTATCCTAAATGAAGTTATATATTAGATCACATTCAGTATTCTAACCTGAACCATCTTAATTCATTTGAAATTCCATCCTTCACCACCTGCTCATTTTGCAACTTAGTTTCTTGTACTGGTGATTCATTTTATTCATATGTATTTATTTACTTGTTTGTTTAGGGGACACACGTGACTGTGCTCAGGGCTCACTCATGATTCTGTGCTCAATAGTCACTTCTGGAAGTGTTCAGGGGACCACATGTGTTGCTGGAGATGAAACACAGATCTCCCTACATGCAAAGCAACATCTATCTACTGTTCTATTTATACTAAGCTGCTATCTCTTTTTTGTGTGGAGAGGCCATTTATCTTAAACCAGTTTTGTTGAAACTCTGACAACAAACTTATCTAACAAACTCTGGAAGGAAAAGGAAGATTTTTACATGTTGCCCTAAGTAATCAGTTTTTATTATTTTTAAAGTACATACTGATTATATAATAACTGCCATCATCTGCTTCTAATTTGAAAAAATATGTTTTCAAATAATATTTTGGGGCTACTTAAAATTTTTCACTTTTGTGGAGTCACAAGTTTCCTTGAGAAACTTAGCTCAGCTACATGCAAGGCAAGTGCCATAACCCACTGTGCTATCTCTTTAGTTCCAGTCCCAGGTTTATTTACTCTCAAACATAATGTATAGATAATGGTAGAGGGTCTTGGTCATTTTTGTGGTGGAGTAATTTAGTAATTTTGTACATCAATGTCATAAACTTTATAAGCATAACCATGTTACGTAAATTGTGACATAAAACTGTGTCAGCAAACACAAAAATATCAAGTACATAAATATGCTTCTCCATGGTTCATATTCTTCACTATTTTTAATTATTTCTCTGGTCTACAAAGAAAATGGTTAGCAGGGAAGCTTTGAACCGGGAAGCCTTAGACGGAAAAGCTTTAAACTAGTAAGTTTGAACAGGGAAACCGCTATTTTTCTTTTTAAATTTCATATGTAAAATATTTCTTATATAACTTGTATCACTTGTCTTCCACACTGTTCATCGATTTGCTCGAGTGGGCACCAGTAACATATCCATAAGTCCTGTTGCAAGCAAGTGTATCCCAGGGGCATCTGCTTGCTCCAGGGACAGGAAAAGCCTCAAACCATTCCTTTAGGTCATGGGAATGAGGTCCATAATTGTTACTGGTACATTACATACATTTTGTTGTGTAAAATATTTTCAGTACTATATTCACAACAAAAGAAATTAAATCCCAAAAGCGTCAAGTAAGAGACAGTACAATGGAAAATTTCTGGTCTTACTTGCAGCCCACTGGTTTTGATACTTGGCATAACATATGGCCCTCCAAGCATTGCCAGGAGTGATCCCTGAGAGCAGAGACATGAGTAAGCTCTCAGCACAGCCATGTGTGTCTTTAATAAAGTACTGAAAATGTAAATAAGATAATATTATAATTAAGGAGGCTAAATAAGTGGGCAGGAACTTATGCAGCTTGCATTATTAAAGCTGAAAAACTGTTACCTGTATGGCAGACATATATATATATATATATACATATATATAAAACATATATATGTATATAATATATACTGAACTAAATAGTGAGCAGAGTGATCATGCCCTAAGGATTAGTTCAGTTTTAAGATAATGTGTGAAGTGATAATTCAACACAGTTTTTATGGCTTTGAAAAATTGCCTATTTTCAGTTTAGGTAGAAAAAGAATTTGGTACTTATGATATCATTAGTAATAGTGAAACAAAAATAGACTAATTATAACAAGAAACATTAATTCAGCCCCTCTTCACAATAACTACAATCTGATTCTTAATTATAAGGTTTTATATCATTCATAATGAATATTTTGCATAGAAAACTTCATTTTCAGCTAAGTACCTACAGAATGAGCATTATTCATATAACCTCACTTAAATTTTACAGCTATTTATTAAGACTAAAGATCAGTAAATATTTAAAGCTTATTCCTGGATCTGTAGAGATTGTACAGCAGCAGGATATTTGCCTCGCATAAAGCTGAACTGGTTTGATCCTCAGTATTACATAAAGTCCCCAAAGCCTTCCCAGAAGTGATACCTTAGTGCCAAACCAGGTGTAAGAACTAAGTACTTTCGGTTACGCATCCTCAAATAAGAAAAGAACACTCAATAATTTTTAATTTAATAAATCTAATAAAATCATTCTTGTATATAAAGCTAAATTCTCATTTCAAATGCAATGTAAAATTGGAATGAATAAAGGACAACCCAAAAAATAAGTAATACTAAATGTATAATATATTCTATTTTTCTTCATACATACCCATAATATTCATTCAGGATATTAACAAAGGTCAAGATCGGCTTAACACTTGATCTAAAATTGAAAGAAACTGGGGCCGGAGCGATAGTTCAGCAGGTAGGGCATTTGCCTGGTATGCAGCCTACCCAGTTCGATCCCTGGCATCCCATATATAGTCACTGAGCACCACTAGGAATAATTCCTGAGCAAAGAGCTAGGAGTAACTCCTGAGCATTGCTGGGTGTGACACAAAACAAATAAAAAAAATTAAAAATAAATAAATAAATAAGATTGAAAGAAACTGTACCTTGGAAATGCACACACCATTATTTCACAAATTATACCTACTATAAAAGGAAAAGTACAAGAATTAAAGAAATAAGAGTAATCATAGTGTATGAAATAAGGAAATAAGTATATTAGTCATGGAAACTGGCAAATAGTTGCTTTCAAATAGAGTTCAAGTAGAACTGAGATAAAACAAAATCTAGTATCATATGGCCTCTAAGCACTGTTAGGAAAATGGGAAATTAAAATAACTAAGTAGGATTCAAGGAAGAACAAATACTTTTGTGGATAAAAACAAATTACAAAAATAAAATAAAATAAAAATATATATATTTATAAATACAAATACAAAATAAAATATACATAGAATACTATAAATATAAGTATATTTATAATTATAAAATTAAAATTAAATATGCATAAAATAATCATGAAACATTGTTAGACTAAGTTCTTATAAATGACTACCACCATACATTTGAGTGAAGAGACATTCTAAACAAATATACTGTTTTGTGAAAAATGTCCTTATATGTTTACAAAGCATAATTATTGAAAGTATATATATTTACTTTAACCATAAGAAGTAGGAAACTGTGACACAAAGACTTTACTTAAGCTAAAATATTAAGCAACTTTCTTAAAGAAAGTCAGGTCTAGGACAACAAATACTAAATAAAGGGTCTTAGAAATGGAAGTTATGGGGATGGAACAATATTAAAACATGGGGCGGGGCCGGAGAGATAGCACAGCGGGTAGGGCGTTTGCCTTGTGCGCGCCGACCGGGTTTGATCCCCGGCATCCGATATGGTCCCCCAAACACCGCCAGGAGTAATTCCTGAGCAAAGAGCCAGGAGTAACCCCTGAGAATCGCCGGGAGTGACTCCCCCAAAAAAAAAACACATGGGGCGTGAGTAATGGAGGCACCATTTCACAAAGGTATATGAAGTTTCATGCAATGCACGTGCTCTGCCTTTAACTGCTCTGCTCCTTAAGCTGTCTAGTTCCTGGGCCCCAGAATGGATCTTTCTTTCTAGGATCTTGAAGAATTACTGATTATACAGGCATGTTTTAAAGTTATCACTGAGGCCTTGAGGTTTTATTTTTTTTTGTTTGTTTGTTTGTTTTTGCTTTTTGGGTCATACCTGGCACTGCTCAGGGATTACTCCTGTCTCTGCACTCAGGAATTACGCCTGGCAGTGCTTGGGGGATCATATGGGATGCTGGGAATCGAATCCAGCCATGTGCAAGGAAAATGTCCTACTCGCTGTGCTAATGCTCCAGCCCAAGACCTTAAGCTTTTTATTATTTATTTATTTAATCATTTATTGATTGATTGATTGATTGATTGATTGATTGGGCATTTTTGGGGTCACACCCTGTAATACTCAGGGGTTACTCCTGGCTCTGCACTCAGGAATTACTCCTGGCGGTGCTCGGGGGTTATATGAGATGCCAGGGATCGAACTCGGGCAGGGATGGGCCAGCAGCGATCAAGGCAAATGCCCTACCCGCTGGGCTATTGCTCCGGCCCCCACCTTAAGCTTTTTAAAGAGAATTTAAGCTACAGTTTAAAATTTTCTAGAGTTTTATAAAGCTTATCAATTTTGAAGTCGTTATATTTTAATCTTTTTTAATATATTACCTTATGTAATATAGAAATGGAGTTCTTCAGAGCTCCATCCAAGAGAAAACCTGATCTTGCTCCTATAAGTTTCATCAGTAAATGCTCGAGGTGAGAGCCTTCTACTGAGAATATACCACCTACTCGGCAGAGCCTGGCAAACTACCTGTGATTTATCTATTTGTTATGCCAAAAACTAGTAACAATTATGGATCTCAATTCCATGACCTGAGGAATGGTTTGAGGCTCTTCCTGTCCTTGGAGCAAGCGATGCCCTTGGATTACACTTGCTTGTGTCAGGACGTATGGAGATGTTACTGGTGCCCACTCGAGCAAATCGATGAGCAATGGGAAGACAGACAGTGATATGAAGTTGCTAGTCAAGTTCTTCAAATGAGCCAAAAAGGTTCATTATATTCCATGGAAGACACAAAATAAAATGTTGGAGTACAAATTGCAAAACATATTAGGATAATTAGATTTACAGTAATAAGCATCCTTACAAATCACACAGTAACAAATCACATTCTGGATTCGCTTGGATTTTATTTACTCTATGATATTTGTAAGAGTGAGGCCCCCATTCACTCTCAATGGAACAAACATCTCTGAATGCAACAGTTATGTGTACCTAGGTCGAGAAATCAACATGATGAACGACCTAAAACCTGAGCTGCGCAGGAGGAAGAGAACAGCATGGAATGCCTTCAAAGGCATCGAAGAAATAGCTAAAAGGTCAAAGAACCTCCGGCTACATTGGCATGTGATAGGGTCCAATGGAAATGTTACTGGCGCCCTATCGAGCAAATCAATGAATAACGGGATTCCAGTGATCAAGTGATCAAGTGATGAGATTTGTAAAGCCTTAGATAATAACTGCAAACTAACTTGCTAAAATTTACTGGTAAAATTTTATTATCTCTTGTTGACTTATATGGACCAGGAAATAGTAAAGCAGGTAAGGCACTTCATTTATTGGCAGCAACACTGTTCAAACATTGGAACTATAAATGGAGCCTGAGCCCCTGGCTCTAGGACAGAGAAACATCCTAATCACCAAAAAGGTACAGTCCCCAAACCAATATATATTACATTATATAATATTATGCAAATAGATGATCAACAGGAGGATAGATATAGTGAATATTATGTTATCATCCGATGCTTGTCTTGAACATATTCTATCAATTTGATTTCCTGCACTCCATATATTCCTCTGAACTGCTCCAGGAGTAATCATTGCACACTTTCAGGTATGGTCCAACTCCTTCACCCAAATCAACTGAAAACTAAATCTAATTAGCAGTGTTTTTATTACCAAATATTTCTAAATTTAAGAAAATACTATTTACTTCATTCTTATTTCACCATTTTGATACTCTAAACTACATTTTGAGTATAAAATCTTGTATTTAAATTCTCGATCCATTATTTCACAGCTTAAATGAAACTGTTAAGTGTGCCATCTGTTCAGTCTGCATTATATATTTAATTGCTTCATATATATATGATATCTGTGAATATATAATGTGTGTCATAAACCAACATACATTGAGGGAACAAGTAAGGACAATTATGAAAACAATGATACAGTAAGAAAATTTGCATAAGAATTATAAAGTGTGGATAGAAACCAGTTGGTCCACTTCTCCCTCAAGGATTTTTAAAAAAGTTTCATGCAAACAGAGTTATAACTTTCTACATCCCAAGAGCAACAGCTAAATTTGCTCTTGGCATTCACAAATATACATATTATCCTCAGGATAGAAAGTTGTCAGTGTTCTAGTTGGAGATAAGTAGTTCATATTCTCAAGATCCAATCAACCTATAACAAATTTTCTTATTTTTGAAAATTTAGTTACAAACTCCAAAATAGATTTTAAATTCTTATTAGTTTGTGTCTAACATAAAACAATATATTTTAATTATTTGTATAATTTTGCTTCTAATAAGAACAATAATTTTCCAGAAACAAATAAACAACTTTCATATTAAAGGAAAAAGAACAGTCACTGAACATCTGGGATATTCCTACTATTATAAATCAGGAAATAAAAGACATTCGTGCAAAGTCCTTGTTCTCATATAATTTACGTCATAAGATTGTTTTGAAAAACAAAAATATAACAGATATTTTATATGACAGGTGGTTGACGTGAACTGTTAAGTACAATAAAACATTGGAATGAGAAAATAAGAAGTACTACTATTTGGACAGCATAGCTTTGAAAGCCAAACTTAATAAAGTAATACCTTGGCAGAAACATAAAAAAGTGAGAAATCAATTTTAGAAAAAGTTTTGTTATGAGTTGCTAAAAAATAATTTTTTTGAGAATTATTTCACAGTTAATAAGGACTACACTATTTTAAATAAGAGAGAACTATTTTCTGTATTTCATATCTCAGGGAAACTCGAAACTTTGAGGAAATCAAATTAAAGACTATGTTGATTTGTACATTTGTTTAGTGATGCTCTGGACAAATTCATGGCACTTGGTGGCAGATTTGTGAGAATGCAGCAATACTGTGAACCATATTATTAATTAAACAGCCCAATAGTATTTTAGTGATTTTGAAATAAAGACATAATATGACTTAAGCACTTATGAATCAGGCCTACTTATGGTCGGTCCTGATAATTCAATATATTGCCTGAATATTCATTTTAGTTTGATTCAAAAGTAACATAAGTGAAGAATTAGACAACTAAAGTTTGCATTACCTTGGATATTATTTGTCAAGTACTCTTTACAAAACCATAGGATTTTTTAAAGAAATCATTTCAACTTTTAGAAATCAAAATACTTGCTGATATTTATAATAAACACCTATGATTACACATATTTTATATATGAAATTCAGCTTTCACTGAAATGTTGTCCTTATTTTAGCTTAAACTATGCATGAGACATTTGAAAAACATGCTTAATTACATGTAATCACAAATATATTAAAATTATGTTATGAAAACATATTTTTAATATTATTTTCTTAATCACTTTTACTTCAAACAAAAGCTTTATAACTATTTCAAGTATTTAATTACATTCACTTTATTGTCTTAATCAGATGTTCTAATATGTTAGCAAATAATAAAGCCCAAATTTACGCATGTTCAGAGTCTAAAATTATATCTGCTATTACTAAAATTTACTCAATAATTAGACAGGATTAATATTAAAATGGAAAATTAACTCTTCAGATACTTCCTTTATTTAGAGGTAGGAAACCTTCATTTCCAAAATTTAGCAGTATAGGGAGTTTGGAAGAAAGAACCCAGTGGGTAAATTCACAGTTGTTAAATTCTCTATGGTCACTGTTGTATTACTAAGTTCAGTATTCTAGCTGATTCTAGTTCTGCCTTGCAAGCAAGTACACAGCTGGGAATTGAAGCATAACTGTTACTTTGGGGACATTTTAAGTAAATTTCTTCCCCCATATTTTAACTCACAGTGGAAGATAAAGTCTTTCATAAAATTGCCATGCTAGATTGGAGCTATTGTTCCAAAGGCAGACAACTCAAGCTACTCTTGGTGTTAAAGACTCTTAATATCTGCAGAAGAAGTGCTTTTCCTCTTTCTTTAATAAATAATTTTATATTTCCATATACAAGCCCTGGCATTCATTAGAACTAAAATTAACATCATAGAATCTATACAACATGTAAATACACCTTGGAATATATTATATAACTTCCTTGTGAAGATTTGAATAATACAATTTTCATGTAAAATACTTAATTTATACGTGATTTTGGCAAGAATGTTTTTGAAACCAGAAATAATAATTATGACTTTAAGTAAAAATTTTTTAAAAATGAGGCTCTTCATATTCCTGAAGCAACCAGATGCCATTGGGCTACACTGGCACGTGATAAGGCCAAATGGAAATGTTACTGGCACCCGCTCGAGCAAATCGATGAATAACAGGATGTCAAGTGATCAAGTGAATAGCCAAACAATAGACTTTAATCTTTTGGGGATAACAAAATAACAGTAGAGAAGAAAATTATAGCAAGGATATAAAAAACTAAAGCAATGACAAAACCAAAAGTCACTTAGTGTAGTTGCATCATCAGAATAATAAAGTTTATGGGGCCAGAGAGATAGCCCAGAGGGTAGGGCGTTTATCTTGCACGCGGCCTGCCCATGCCAACCTGGGTTCCATCCCCAGCATCCCATATGGTCCCCGAGCACTGCTAGGAGTAATTCCTGAGTGCAGAACCAGGAGAAATCCCTGAGCATTGCCGGGTGTGACCAAAAAAAAAAAAAAAATAAGAGCGAAGTTTATTTCTTTTATTTATATTTAATATAGTATATATAGTATAGAAAATAAATTAGATTTTGTTTAAAGTGTGAAGATTTTTTATTAGAAGCTTATAATAATGACATGGTACACACCATCAGCATTAAAGTGCTATTGGCTAAAACCATATTATAAAGATTTTTCTCATTTTTCCCTCTAGGGAGGCTCTTCAAGAAGTTCTTGGAGGGGCCTGGAGCGATAGCACAGCAGGTAGGGTGTTTGCCCTGCACACAGCTCACCTGTGTTCGATTCCCGAATCCCACATGGTCCTCCGAGCTTCACCGGCAGTAATTCCTGAGCTAAGAAGTTCTTGGAGTTTTCAGGGGCTAGTACTAGTGATAGTTGGCTAGTTGAATGATACAATTTAATACCTATAGAAGGTGGTGGGGGCCTTCATGGTCTAAGGAGAAATAGTTTCCTTAAAGACAGAAATTACTCAGTATACAAGATATGATACTTTGTGGGCCAGAGAGACAGTAAAATGGGTAGGGTGCCTGTCTTGCATGCTGAAAATACCCTGCATAACATCTGTTCCATAATGAAAGAAAAACAGCATCATTACAATCTCTATCACTTATATCCCTTGTTCATAGATTTGCTTGGGCGCCATAAACATCTCCATTCTTTGTGAATGAGGTCCATTATTGTTACTGTTTTTGGCATATCAAATACACCATGGGTAGATTGCTACCCTCTGGCGTGGCTCTGGGTTCATCCCTGCGGGGCCAATCTTTTCCTATGTCAGACCATCAAATTCAGCCCCATGGGGCAGAGCCCTGGGTGTAGACAAGCCTATCTCCTGTCTGCCACCTGCTGATGCAGCCTGGCACTGCAGCCACACCTGCAACACCTCGAGGGGCAGGTACAATCTCTATAGAAAAAAAAATGACTGGAATTTTTCTTTTTGACAGCTCAAAGTTAAAAAACAAGTTTAATCTTTTTGGAAGGAGATTAATTCTTTTTTTTTAAATTTTATTTATTTATTTATTTTTTGACAATTACAAAAATGTTCAAGTTTGGGTTTCAGCCATACAGTGTTCCAGCACCCATACCTCCACCAGTGCCCCACAAGATTAATTCTTAAATTACTAGCCCATGTACAAAATATTGATCCACCAGGTATTTGTTTAAACATAAAATTTTTATTAACCAGTATGTACTTATTGAGCACCTTACATATTTTAGATATTATTCTATGCTATTCCCAGTGTTAAGAATATGTTAAGACAACACACAAAAGTCTAGGTCTGGTGTTTACATTATAGGAAGCTCACATTCTATGTATATTCTGGTCAGCTTTCATCACAGACAGAAAGCTAAACCTCTTTCAAGCTCCAGTGTTGTCTATTAAATAAATATTTCAAAGTGATGTTTGAGGCTTGGAGAAAAGAAAAACATAATGGGCTAAATGGGATCATTTTTAGTTGTAATCACTTAGATTTGCTAATAGTTTCCCACAAACTTGAAAAAAACTGTTACACTGAATAAACTCAGTTGTCATGTCAGTGATTTTATCCGCTGACATGTATAAAAGGCATTTAGAGCTTTGAAGACACAGATCTCAGTCTATCCCATAAACACCAGCTCCACAACTCTAAATAATATTTAATTTATCTCCATCAACAAATCAAGTGTGTTCATTTCTGCATTTCCACATTTGTAACTTATCTTCCTATTTCTATTAAGTGGGTGAGTCAGCATTTTAAGACATCATCAAGAGCTTCTACAGTGAGCCAACAGAGCTGATGTGATTATACTGGCTTAGGAATTGTATTAAAGAATTTACGTGCTTATTAAGCTAATTAGCTGAACAGAAGCTTAGAAGTGAGCAGTGATATGATTCATGTACTAGCTGTTAAATTTAAGATAACATTTTTACAAAAATTTTAAATTGTACTTTAAAATCCCACAGAATGCAATGGAATTTTGGGGGAAGGGGATTCTGTGCATCCTTTTTAGGCAAGAGGTATGCAAATTGCAGGTTACCTTCTGATATAGTCTTGGTAACTTTTGAACCCTAATTCACATTCCTTTGTAGAAATTTGCGTTGACAACTATTTCTAAATTCATTAGTAAATGGAATTACAAATGATGACAAAACCAGAAAAGCTATGTGTGTATGTTTTTACTGACTGAAAATCCCTTGTGGCTGATAATAACATGCCACCTCTAATCTTGTTTCTCATTTCTACGATGTATTTTCATTAACCTTCATTTTGTATTGTATCCTTCATTACAACATAGGATTTGCTTTCTTTCCATGGTGATTGCCTTCATAGAGGCTCAAATTATCTATTACACTATCCTAAGTGAGTAGAAAAGGAAAAACAATCTCATACAGATTATTTAATTTAGCAAAAATCTACCTCATTCAAATGAACTTTCTTTTAATTGTCAATGTAGTGCTAAATTTTTGAAGCTGAATAACCATGTGTTATGTAGTACAACAAATGTCCTCAACTAGGTAAAATAGCGGATCAAGGACTCACCAGGCATTGATTTTCCACTGTGTAAAACATTTCAAAAAGGGTTGTAGGAGAAAACAAAATAAAACATTCAAAGATTACAAATGTATCTACACCAGAGTGAGCAGTGCAGCAGCACTTATTTAATGATATAAATATGAAAGAAAATATTGTTAGAGGCAACACCTACTAAGGAAACATGGCTTAGTCTATGAAGTATGTGCCAGACAAGACTATTTACATTTAGCCAGGCATCAAAGGGCAATGTCTGTCAATTTTTAAGGATATATTTTGCTTTCTCCACAAACAGAGCTCATCTTGTGTTACAAATGGCATTATTTAGTTTGACATAACAAGATGCTTTAAACAAGGGACTAAAAGGAAGAAGTATTTCTTTGATTACCTTGAGGATTTTGAAATGAGGTAAGATGGTTGAAAAAGAAAAACATATTTGGAATATCTCATTGTTAAGAGCAGCAGATTGACTGAAATGCACAAGAAACAATGGAATTCAGGAAGTGGAGAAATGTGGAATGTGACTGTTTCAAAAACCCAATCTGATCTACTGCATCCAAAATATAATCATTGTGAAGAAGCCTCGTTTGGGGTTATAAAAAATATTAAAATAGGATTAAGCTAGTTTACCTGATAGTTCTAAGTAAAATTTAAATGATCATCCATTTAAACCAAGTTTCACAGATCTTATCTACATTCTGTGTGTTCTTTATTAATATTGATATATCAACTGTCAGCATTCATTAAAATTTTATTAGGTACAGTTATTATAATGTATATTGAAAACAATATAGTGAGGACACTGAATTTATCTTTAATTGGTTGTAAAAATACCTCTTCTATTTTCAAAATGTTACACTTAGCAAGTTACACAGTCTGGCAATCCGTCAAGACCTTCACTTTGAATCAATTACTACAGGACATCAGTCAAACTGTTGAGACATTCCTGTCTTTTACCATTATCATTAAAACTTTGCATATAAATTTTACTAAGCCTTTACTTGAAAACTAAATCTTTTAGCTTGAAATAAACTTTCCCTTAGGCTTTTTCTGAATAATAAAAACTTTAGTGTCTTCAATAAATGGTTTACATTTCCAAAACTTAAGAACACTTATTTATATTTAAAAGACAAATATGAAGATGTGCATCTTCCGTAAGGGAAGTTCATGATATTTCATGATCAGGGGTCACTATATATTGGAAATCAAGATATATTTCCAAAAGCATGGCATATTATACTCACATTAAAGTTAAATGAGCTCATCTTGATTAATGTAACTACAGTGAATGCCAAAGAAATTAATAGCAATTATCTCCTCATTGTAAAGTGTAGCTGATAATTAGCACTATTATACAAAAAGATTCACTTTAAGCAATCATCATGCATTAATTTAATACCATTACAATGATGATCAGAACGAGTTCATTTAGTAATAACACAGTCAGAACACATAGGTTTGCCAAGTGTGTGTGGTTTCAGGTTTGAGTAAAGAATAATTCCACTAATGGGGCTAAAAATGTGGCTCAGTAATTCACCTCATATGTCATTGTATGAGATTATATTGTAGTCTTAACAGCATAACATGAAATTAAAGAAAAAAATTAATAAGCTTACAAGTTCCATTTAACCAAATTATTTTCCTCAATATATTACTTTATATATTTTTATAGATACAAACTGTGCTCAGAGCTTTATCCAGGATATCATAGACAGTGGACTGAATCTGCTAGGGATTGGCACATGCAAAGCAAGAGGTTTATCCCATGTACTATCTCTTCAGCCATAAAATATGCTGTTTAAATAATGTGTAATAACAAATGTCCTCTTTTATAGTGATTTTTTCATTCAACTACAGACAACATCATGTTTCAAGATTATAAATTAGGGGCCAAAGAGATTGTATAGAGGCTAAAGTGCTTGCCCTACAGGCGGCTGACTGGGTCTACACCTTGGTACCTTGTATATTCACCCAAACCTGCCAGGAGTGATCCCTGAGCATGGAGCCAAGAGGTAACACTGAGAACCTGGACATGGCCCAAAAACAAAAACTAAAAATCGGTATGAATTCCAAATGTTTAAGTATTTTGTCATTAATTTAATGAACATTAACTCATAAGAAGTTGGACTGGCGTGATAGTACAGTGGGTAGGGGTTTGCCAGGCACGTCGAGGACCCGAGTTCAATCCCCAGCACCCCATATACTCCCCTGAGCACTACCTGGAGTAATTCCTGAGCCCAGAGCCAGAAGTAAATCCTGAGAATCGCGGGTGTGACTGAAAAATGAAAAAAAAAACAAAAACAAGTTCTGTCCATTTTAGGAAGAATCAAGTGCTTTAATGATGTGATTGGCTCTCTCTCTACCTTTGGAGCAGCCCACATTCTCCCTTGAGAACCACTTTCCCTCCTCCTTCCCTGTACTAAAACTTCCATAATAAAATATTCTGTTTTACATAAAAAATGATGTGGTAGGCCGGAGCGATAGCCTAGCGGGTAGGGTGTTTGCCTTTGCACGCGCCAGCCTGTGCCGGCCCGGTTCGATCCCCAGCATCCTACATGGTCCCCCGAGTACCTCCAGGAGTAGTTCCTGAGTGTAGAGCCAGGAGTAACCCCTGAGCCGTCTCCGGGTGTGACCCCAAAAAAAGCAAAAAAAAATGATGTGCTAAAATTTAATAAAATGAGAATATACGTTGAGTATAATGGTGGGTACTATATATGTATTATAAATAAATACATTTAAAATGTTCAGAAGTTTTTTATTGTTATTGAATTTATCTGAAGCAATTGGCAGTTTAATACTTAAATCGACCTGCTGCTAGGCCATTCTGAAGGCCCAGGACGATGAACAAAAGTTGGCTCTGAAATAAGTGTGTTATTTTTTATTTTTTTTTGTAATTTTAAATTAAACTTTATGTTTTAAACTTTATGTTTTAAATTAAACTTTGTGTTTTAATTTTAAATTAAACATAAATGCACTTAAGTTTATTAGGGACATTTTTGGGGAATAGGAGTACACAGCAATTATCAGGGTTTACTTATGGCTCTCTGCTCTGAATCACTCCTGGCTTATTTGGGATATGTGTCTAGGCAAACACCTTACCTGCTGTACTATTACTTTAGTCTCTAAGTTTATTTTTTTTATTTATTTTTTTTTATTTTTGCTTTTTGGGTCACACCGGCGATGCCCAGTGGTTTTTCCTGGCTCTGCACTCAGGAATTACTCCTGGCGGTGCTCGGGGGACCATATGGGATGCGGGGGATCAAACCCGGGCCAGGCAAACGCCCTACCCGCTGGGCTATCGCTCTGGCCCCTCTAAGTTTATTTTTAATTAATAAAAAATAATTTCAGGCTGGAGCGATAGCACAGTGGGTAGGGCGTTTGCCTTGCACTCAGCCGACCCAGGTTGGATCCCCGGCATCTCATATGGTCCCCAAGCATCACCGGGAGTAATTCCTGAGCGAAGAGCCAGGAGTACCCCCTGAGCATTGCCAGGTGTGACCTAAAAAATAAAGCAAAAAAATAATAATTTCAATAACTATACTTATAAAATTTTAAGTGTATTCCAGTATTATTTACTATATACATGTGATAAAGTAAATACTGAGTATTTAACTGGAAAAATTCTAATTTAACTAAAATGTTATATATTATTGCTTAAATAAGTTTCGAAAATTTACAATTATGTTAGAGAAACCATTTGGGCCTAGTTCTTAATTAATTCAGCAGCTTATGAATCATGAAAGCCAAGAAGCCAAGCATGAATAGTGTTTAAAAGATAAAGTCCCAAAGTTTATAGAATTTAACACTCATCGCAAAATTCATTTCCATGAGTATTCATTGCAAGTGAAATGCAGCAATTCCATTTTGCTTTCTTCAAATCATTATTGACACAAAAATCTACTTAGTGGCACCGAAGAGTAACCTGACTCTTCAAACACAGAATTATTTCTCCATATGGCAAGAACTTCACCTCAGTTTGAAAACTTCTGATGTTTTTAAAAGATGAATGTTCCTAAAGAATTCTGAACTTGATTGAAATACTCTATTTGTTCTCATTTCAAATAGTAAATATGCTTTCTCTATAGAAGCAGAAAAGAATAGTTTATTACTTGTATCCCTTAAAAGTAATTTTGACTATAAAAATTGAAATAAATTATTTTACAGGAAAAGATATTGCTGGTGTGGCTGTGGTGTCCAGCTGCATTGACAGGTGGCAGATGGGAGACACATTTGTCTACAACCAGGTTTCTGCCCCGTGAACCCTGGATGGTTGATAGTCTGACATAGAAAAAAAAAACTTGGTCCCTGGGATGAACCCAGAGCCACGGCAGAGGCTGGGAAGCTACCTGTGTTGTATTCCATATGCCAAAAACAGTAATAATAATGGACCTCATTCCCAATGAATGGAGATGCTGTTGGCTCCCTCTCAAGCAAATTGATGAACCATGGGAAGACAAGTAACAAGTGATAAGTGACAGGAAAATCAAATGTTTATGTGTTATCAAACCTTTGAAATATGGTTACATATCCAATGGCTTTAATAGAGATAGGTTGGTGAGTAGAGTTATAACAAAATTAAGAAATATGCCTGTTTGCTACAATTATGGCTTCATGGAACTATTTATCTCCTTAACCCCAACTCTTATGGAATTATGTTTTTGTTGTTGTTGCTGAACTTTGTGAGTTCTTTCCATGTTTTGGTTATTGACCTTTATGTAATGTATCATGTGCAATTCTCCTGTTTAGTACAATGCCTTTGTGTTTCAGCATGTTTCTTTTGCCATATAAAAAAAAAGAATTTGATGTCTAATTTACTTGTTTTGTTTTTGTTATCTCTGCCAATGGAATAAAATAATGTAAAACTCTTTTTTAGGTAAATATGTTAGAGACACTATCTATATTTTCCTTGATATGTTTTAGGAACTCTGGTTTAATCTTGTGTTTAATTCATTTGAATATAGCATTTGTGTATGACATGAGATACTCATAAGTGCTAGTTTTGTCACATGTGTCTATCCAATTTTCTCAACACCATTTGTTTTTTTTTTCACCATCTGCCCTTTTTATTTTCTTTCTTTTTTTTTCCTTTTTTTTCTTTTTTTTTTTTAAGTATTTTATTATACCCCCGTGAGATATACAAATAAAAAGATATACAATTAAAAGTTCATGTTTGGGTTTTGGTCATACAGTGTTTCAGCACCCGTCCCTCCACCAGTGCCCATCTCCCACCACCAACGTCCCGGTTCCCTCCCCCTTCCCCAGCCCTGCTCCATGGCAGGTTCTTTATTTCTTTGCCTTTCTCTCTTTTTCTCTTTTCCTTCCCTTCCAGACTATGGATTACAGAACATACTGTGAAGGAAACTTTCTCTGCTCCATTTCATGTTTCCAGTCCATTTGTTATTGATTTAATGTCCAAAAATTTGAAGGTTTATTTTTGAGATCTCTATTATATTTCAATGATCTACAAGTCCATCTTTATTCCAGTATTACATTAATTATATTTTTATTAATGGTATATGAAGATATATATATATATGTATATATATACATATATATATATATATATATATATATATATATATATCTTTGCTTTTTAGGTCACACCCGGCGACGCTCAGGGGTTTCTCCTGGCTCTGCACTCAGGAATCACTCCTGGCGGTGCTCGGGGACCATATGGGATGCCGGGGATCGAACCCGGGCCGGCACAGGCCGGCCGCGTGCAAGGCAAACGCCTTACCCGCTGTGCTATTGCTCCTGCCCCTAATGGTATATGATGATATATTTAAAGTTAGAAAATGTTATAACACCTAATTTATTCTTTCTCATATTGGCTTTGGTTACTCTGTAGGTTTAACGAGTTCATAAAAACTTGAATGAGTTTGCTTAAAGTTATTAAAGTCATTGCTATTTTGATAGAAATCAATAATATTTTATTATTGGATATAATGGCCAATTTGTGAAACTTAATTCTTCAGATGCACAAATATCAAATTGTTTCCCATTCCCTAGTATTATTTTCTATTTCTTTTTGCAGTTGTTTTTATATTTTAATGTATCAGTCTTCCACATCTTTCATTTAGTTGATACCTAGACATTAGATTTTTTTTAACCATATTTAAATAAAATAGTAACCCTTATTCTCTTTTCTATTTCATTATTTTTATATAGAAAGAGGATTATTTTGGTATATTGACTTTAAAGCCTGCTTATTTGCTGTATTGGCATATTATTTATGTTATTTATTTTAGCGGTGTCTAGGATCTTTGATTTATGTTATCTTTGTATGATAATAGTGACAGTCATCACTAATTAGGGAAATGAAAATCAAAATAGCATTAAGATATTATTGCTTCAATCAAGAATAGCATATATCAAAAGACTAAAAGCAACCAGTGCCAGTGTGGGTGAACTGAAGTAAAGTAACTTTCTTTCACAGTTGATGAGAATATTTCTTAATTCAGTCTCTACAAAAACAGTATAGAGATTCCTAAAAAGAATAAGAAAAGAGGTTTTGTGTTACTCAACAATTCCACTTCTTGGCTTCCAATTCCCAAACACAAAAACATTGATTTGAAAGGGCATATCCATATTGCACCCTATGTCCTTGCAACCCTTGTTGAAATAGACGCATTATGGAAACAACCAAAATGCCCAACAAGAGATCAATAGATACAGAACCGTAGTATATACAAACAATAAAATACGGTAAGAAAATAGTGAAGTATCTCTCTTTCATATTTTATAACCAAGAGCACTTCTGGCCTGATACAATAGTACACAGGGCTCTGTACTGGCGCTTCTCTCAGGAATAAATACTCACAGAATTCTGGGGACAATTTCTTGTGCCAGAATTGAACTCAGGTTGGGCTAGACATGTGCCTCACCTATTGTATTATATTTTTGACCTAATATTACTCTTATGTTGTCAATATTAATACTTTACTATTCATTTGATGACAATATTCTATCTTGGGGCCAGAATTATAGCACAGCAGATAGGGCATTTGCCTTGTATGCAGCTAACCCATGTTTGATCTCCAAAATCCCGTATGGTCCCCTGTGTACCACCAGGAGTAATTCCTGAGTGCAGAGCTAGGAGGAACCCCTGAGCACTTCCTGGTGTGACCCAAAAAAGCCAAAAACATTTTTTTTCTATTTTACTAAATTTTAATCTATATTGCTGATTTATGAATTTTTGATTGGTACCTTTATTTTTTGAAAGAATATGGAAGGAAATATTGAAGATTAATTCTAGTAGCAATTCATAATATGGAAATCTATTAAAAATCAAGACTTTACATTGAGAAGCAGTATTTTTTACATAATAAAAAAACTTGAACTTTTCACAAATGAAAGATGAAAATTCAGAACATTCCTTTTACTATGTGACGTTATAGTTCTGTTGACATGGAAATTATACAGAAATAGAATTTGCTAAGATATTTTACCATAACTTTACTTTATATTTTAAGTCATATTTGCATAAACAATAAAATCTTCCTTCCTAGCATTCATCCAATTTGCATAATGTCAGGTATTTTAATATATTGAATTTACATTTTTATATTTTAAATTTCCAAAAATATCACATTCTCACAATTCTTTCTTTTTTTTTTTTTTTTTTTGCTTTTTTGGGTCACACCTGGAGATGCTCAGGGGTTTCTCCTGGCTCTGCACTCAGGAGTTACTCCCTGCGGTGCTTGGGGGTCCATATGGGATGCTAACCTGGGCCAGCATGGGCCAGCTGTGTACAAGACAAAACGCCCTACCCACTGGGCTATCGCTCCGGCCAGTACATTCTCACAATTTTCAATCCTCGTTTTTTCTCTGAATTTTTTTTTATAAAATACAGACTATTTTTCTTAATTTGAAGTGATACTACATCTTATCTCAATAAAAATATTAAGTATTATTGCATCTTAGTTTTATCTATTCTCACTTTGCCTACCTTGTACGGACCTTAATTTAAGTGGGATAAAATATATAAATACGAATTTTAAATTATAGCTACAAAAACTTCTTGGATAAGCATGTCTATTGTTGAAACCTCTGGGGTGATCTAGGGAGACAGAACAAATTCCCTCTCGCCAAAGAACTGGCATTCACATTAGCAAAGAATCGGTATCCCCAATAGCTGCCACCATGCCCATGCTAAATCTCCACCATCTCATGTCTGCACTCCAAATAAATTCCAAATTGCCAAACTATTCAGATGCACCAGGTTTTTTGGCTGAAAACTCCAGAACTCCTCAGAGTTGGGAGAGACAATCACCTTCACCTCTCCTTACTTCCAGAAACCCCTGCACCACCACCAATATATAAGTTTACTGCCTGGTTTAATATTCTGGATTTCTGGAGCAGCATCTCCAAATTCTAGAATATTAACATAGTGTAGGAGAACACCAGATTGAATGCGAATATAATGTTGAATCCAAGTAATATCAACTAACAAGAACATTGACGCAGGAAGCTTAACTTGCAACAACAGCTTAGTAAATCTTGGGCTAGGACTTAATGTCTCCATGGTAAGATACAACAATTTTTCACAGAAATACTTTCACTGAAGTAGTTTTTTTATGTAATCCCTTATTCATTTAAGGGTAACAAGAATATGAAATGACTTACTTTGACAGGGGTATGTCATGGGGATGGGCTTGACAGGTGGATGAGAAAGGATGAAGGGAAGGTCACAATGTTGATGAAATTGTGATTTGAATATTGAATTCTTCTAACAAATGTATCATGTCCAACCTTGTAAGCTATGATAATTTTATGAAGTGGGAAATACTTAATTTTTTTAATTAATTTTTCTTTAGATGCTATGATTTAGTGTTATGACACCATCTATGTGACTTTCCCTCCGACAACATCTCCAGTTCCCTCCCAATCCCAACTTACCCCTCAGGCACCCAACAAATTTTCTTTATATTGCTTCTTCCAACAAGCTTTAAGAAATGGCAAAGAAAATGATAAATAAATTAAGAACCAATTTATGATTGCTATATTATTTTGACCTACTTGAATAGGAAAATTCCGACTCGTTAATAAATGTAATAATATATCTATTTTCATTTATATACATAAGTTTTCAGCACTGAAATACACAGTATAAATTTTATTTTATACTTGAATCTCATTATGGAAATAATCATGTCTCACCTATCATTAAAGCAATTCTATATTAATTTATTTTTAAATTTACATGGAATAGTTGATGCCTACATATGTAAAATTTACCCTACACTTTATATAACACTTTATATAAACACTGGTTTACAAAGTTGTTTATGATGATTTGTTATAGGCACTCTATAGTCCAACACCAGTCCCTCCACCATTATACTTTCCTTCCACCAATATTTTAAATCAATTCTAGTAGTATTGTAGTTGGCACTCCATCAATACTTTTAAATAATTCTACTGGCAATATTCATTAATCAGGAAGAAAACATAAATTTTCATTGAGTATAATTATTAGAATTGAGGCAATAATCTGACTAACCTCAATGTATTGCTGTAAAAACTAAATTCAGAATATAAAATATACAATGTTATTTAAATCAAATATTAGTTTCAAATGATCTCAGTTTTGTCAATGATGATGATGATGGTGAAATTCATAGCAGTGCGGTATGAGATTTTTTTTAATTAAAATAAGTTTGTTGTTAAGGCTGCTGCTTGTAGTTAGCTTTTTAATAACTCATTTATAAATTTATGGTTCCTTAATCTGTGTCCTTAGGGTTATTCTAATAATTTTATAGTAAGCTGACAAAATTAGTTATTGCTCTTTTAATCATTGTTAATAAGAACAGAGAATTTTCTGGCTGTCCCATGAAACTTATACTAATTGGAGATGTCTGAATTTGTGCATCTCCTTGGAGATTAATTTATTCATCATGATTGCTTAATCACTTTTCTTTACATAATTAGGTGGCTTATGGTAAAGAAGAAGACCCTTTAGTTTTCTTAGAATACAGAAGACTATTTTAGCTGATACTGCTAAAATTTAGAAGTCAGTTCCATATATTTTTAGCATTTAACATTCATAATTGCATAAATAATATTGTTGGTACCTTTTTTCAAATGAAAGTAGATGTCAAGAACTATTTTAGAAATTGTTTCCAAAAAGTATACATTTCTTGTTGATATTTTTTTTAAATTTGACTTATTCAGCAACTTACATAGGCAGATTTCCTTTGTATAAATTGTATTTATTATTTATTGGATTTAACATAACTCAGGACTCAACTCCTTTGTTCTAAAAAGGAATACTTTCATTTTGAAATGGCAGGATAGTATTCTTTTCATAGAATACATACATAAGAGCTTTATTCATCCAGTCATTTGTTGGTGGACATTGTGGTTGATTCCCAGTTTTGGCTTTTGTTATTAAAATAGAAAAATGAACAAAAGAACTGAATCAGTAACTCTCAAACAGATACATAAATGGGCTAATGGCACAAGAAAAATGCCCCATATAATTATTAGGCAAGAGGAAATTAAACCTAAAATGAGATTCCACCTCACTTGTGTGAGTTTGGCCAATATCCAAAAGATTAAAAATAAAAAGTGTTGGTGAGGATGTGAATAAAACGTAACTGATGTGCTGGTGTTAGAAACATAAATTGTTCTCTATAGACAGCAATAGACTTTATATAAAAACAATAGAAGTTTATTTTATCCAGTAACACTATTCCTAGGCATATAGCCAAAATACATGAAAACACTAATTTAAAAAGCATTAACTGATTATTAAGCTTGTGCTTGTGGGTGGAAGATATGGTACCAGAATAAATTCATCCTAGTAATGTGTAAATTCACAGTCTAAACGCAAAAGGACATGACGGTATATATATATATATATACATACATATATATGTATATATATACATATATATGTATATATACCGTCATATATATACATATATATGTATATATATGTATATATATGTATATATATACCGTCATATATATATACATATATATGTTTATATATACGTATATATACATATATATGTATATATATGTATATATATACATATATATGCATATATACGTATATATACATATATATGTATATATACCGTCATATATATACATATATATGTATATATGTATATATATGTATATATATATCGTCATATATATACATATATATGTATATATATGTATATATATGTATATATATACATATATATGTATATATGTATATATACATATATATGTATATATATATACCTTCATGTATATATATATGTGTGTGTGTGTGTGTGTGTGTGTGTGTGTATTTTTTTTGCGTTTTGGGTCACACCCGGCAATGCTCAGGGGTTTCTCCTGGCTCTGCACTTAGGAATTACTCCCGGCGTTGCTCGGGGGACCATATGGGATGCCGGGATCGAACCCGGGCCAGCATGGGCTGGCCGCATTTAAGGCAAATGCCCTACCCGGTGGACTATCACCCGCCCCTTATATGCCTTTAAAAGTATAAGAGTATACCTGTATTTAGATGCAAATAATCGAACACAGTTAATTTTCTATGAAATAATAATCTAGGAAAAATTAGCTTTCATAGACCAAAATGCATGCTCTTTATCTCTCACTCTCTTGTTCTCTTTCTCTCCATATGTATTTTATCTCTGCCTTCTCCTCTCTCCTCCCACTGCTCTTATTCCTCTCTCTGCCACTTCAGCTCCCCACTTTCCAACACAATAACACACATGACGTAAGCACACATCCAGAGTATGGTTAGGAAAATAAATATGGAATAGAAGTTAAGGTGCAAAATGATTACATATATACTGAACATAGTGTTTGTGCTTTGCTCAGTTTTCATCTATTAAGTCTTATTCTAGACTTTTATAACAATTGCTTCAGAATTACTAGCTTGACAACATTTGGAATAACAAGTCTCACCTTCTATTTCTATCTCAGTCAGTGGTATGATTTTCCATGTACATGTTTAAACAAGACACCTAATAGGCTTTTTTGTTGTTGTTGTTTTAGTACCACTGCACTGCAATGTTATATTTATTTCAAGTGTGTATCACTGAAAACCAACATACATGTTTTATTTATTCTAATAATTTAACCTTTTAAAATTCTGGTCTTCTCCCTTTTCTTCTGGTAACTACTAAATGTATTTCTTATCTTTCATTGTAGGGGGCTTCGCGGGGTCTCCGACAATGCCGGGAAGCGAAGTTCCCTTCTACCTCCAAAGCCGGCGAGGAATGGATGAAAACTCAGGAATCCGATGCAGTTTTAAAAGGCTTTACTTATCACAGGTTCAGGCATACAAATCAGCAAAAGGAAAATCCCGGTGCTTAGGATTCCAGGCTAGAACTCCAGCCACGTGTAGGCCAAGATGGCGGCCACCACATGCAAAGGCTTTGTAAAAGGAGAAGAAGACAAGACTTCCAAGAAAGGTAAGCGTTCACAAAGGGAGAGCTCACAAAGAAGCGCGAGAGAGGAAACTGGCTAGTTTATACCCCTGCAACTCAGACCTTCCTCCCACTGTTATGGAAAGCAGGGAGGGTCAAATGCCCTTAGGTAATCCCTCGCTGCATCTCACCTAGGCCCTTTAGTATGCTAATGTTTTGAGCCAAGATCTGCCTGGAAATGCCTTTATAGGGTAGAGAAGGGGGTTTCTGAGATGGCATGTCTCTGTACCAAAGACTAATACTAATGCCAGTTAAATATTTCTCCAAGCCTTCACAAGTCTCTTCTACTTCATTGTAGTTTTGTATTTTAGTTGCCTTTGAGTATATCAGGGAGCCATGCTTGTTTTCTTGGAAGCAAACAGCATTTCTCTCTGGTCTAATTACCCAGGGGTCCTGCGTGGCCAGGCTAATATGCTGGTAAGATCTAGCTAGTCCCACGATGATTGTGGTAGCATGGGAGAATATTTATACCAGCTAGTATAGCATACATGGTCAGATAAACTGCCACATTTAGACCACCCCCTTATCTACGGAGTGATTTGCAGGCGGAAATTTAGAGCATATGCAGCGACCCTTAGGAGTCCTGCAACATTTCATGAAACCTTGTCTTATTTCCTCTGAAATTCAAAATTTTCTGTGACTACAATTAGAACATAATTATTTTCCATTTATAATATAATTATGCCACAGTGTTTAGCTTCATATCTTGATTCTTGTCTTCTTATTTCCTTGAAATACATTATCATGAAAAAAAATCTTAGTGATGTCAAAAATACTTATCTATAGAAAATTCTTTAAAAATAGCCTGCTACTCTCAAAATAAAGTCCAAATTCCTTGTCATTTCACATAACTGCCTTATGATATGGTTTCTATTCATACATGTACATTTTTCTGCCTAAAATATTTCTCTCTGTTCACTCTTTTAGGAAAGAAAATTTATGTCTCATGAACTCACAGTACTCATAGCAGCACATGTAATGCTTTGTTTTATATATCTTCTAAATCCATCAAACACAAAAAATAGCAGACTTTCCGAATAAGAGATAGCTGTATAAAATTGTATAAAAACTCTTATCAAAACATGTAATTTAGTAGTAAATATTCATGGTATCTCTTGATTTCATGGCAGGTACTGTCCAGAGAGAGAAAAATTATCACCCATATGCTGTTAAACTTCGAAAGTAAAATTTAGGAAAGCCACTTGCAACCATTGTGGTTCAAGACATGGGGATAATGCCTTGAACATTATTTCATTGAAGATGTCAATGTCTTCAACTTAATTCAAATTGGGTGAGAATGAATTCTATTATAAATTATGGTATGCTTTACAAAGTGATTTTTTAGATCAAGCATCAGGGAAATTAAGGCACAATGCTACCAGCATTTTGAAGCCAGGCTATAAGACATAATCAAATGAGTATCAGCCTCTCTAATGTATCTATGATTGCAATTGCTAGGATTTACCTCTGAAAGGCTTAAGCCTCATTAAGATTTGTGATCCTGCAGAGGACAGAGAATCAAAACCAAGGAAGAAGATAAATATCGGTAAGCAGGCCTGACAAGAAATCAAGAACTAGGAAGGAGTAATGGAATGGTACAAGTGAAAACATGAGATAGTCTAGTCTTGTGAATCTGCTATCATCTTAATTAATGTCCACCATTTTCCTGCCATTTTATAGTTCAGTGAACGTCAGTGGTACTAGTAAACAAATCTGTTCTTAGAGTTCCTTATAATATGCTATTAAACAAATGGATTACGATAAATTATAATGATGCCTATAACAGCTAATGTTTTATAGATACTAAGTACTAAGCTTGGCATGCAGTTCATTTACTTCATTTGATCTTCAAAACTAGTCTTTGACATAATTTTTATGTTATATTATAAATCAGGCAACTAAATCACAAAGTATATAAATAAGGGTTGGATTTTTTGGAAAGGAAATTAGTTATTTCTGTCTTCAAGACTTGTACTCTTTATTTCTATGTTGCCTTCTAGTTTAAAAAATAAAATACAATTCTAAGTATATTACCAATGAAATCTAGTTCTCCAAGATACAAATTTAGTAGTAGGCTCTCTTTTAAAATCTCCAAGATACAAATTTAGTAGTAAGCTCTCTATTAAAAAAGTAAGTTGCATGAATATTGAAAATGACAATAATGTGTTTGTAGAAAATATTTTGTTCTAAATTTTACATGGTAGGAATAAGTAATAAGTTTTTATCCTAAATATCCTTTTCAGTCTAAATTACTTTGGGCAAGTTTTCTTTTGAGATACAATAAATAAAGTTATCTACGTGTTCAATATACTTATGAATTGTTTTTGGCCTTTGTGGGTCACACTAGGTGATTATTGGGGTTTATTACAGTCTATGCACTCAGGAATTACTCCTGGCAATGCTTAGGGGACCATATGAGATGTCAGGGGTAGAATCATGGTAAGCCAAATGCCATCAAATGCCCTACCCACCATTATTATTGGATTTATAAATACTAACAAAATTTTTCTTAAAGAACTGTAAAGAGTCCCAGCTTTGAGAATATACAAATAACAATTACTTTCTTTTTTCTAATTTTGTACAAATGAATTCCTCTTGTGATTTTGATTTTCATAAGAGATTCTTAATGTGGTTCTCCTGGGTTTTGTTCCTTATCTTTTGATAATAAACTTCTTATGAAAATACAATAGTAGAAAACACATGTATTATTTCTTATTTGATTATGTTCTGAGAACTAGTTTTTCATAGTTATCCACATCTTACTTAGAATTATTTTTGTGAATCTCATTTCTCTGACGAAACTGAACTTTCCCTGTAAAAGGGTATGATGAGTTGAAATTAGAAGAAATCCTTGGTGCACAACATTGTCTATATTAAAATATCCATTGTTTCTTGCAGCCTTTATAAGACTAATAATATGAAGATGAACTATATTAGTCATCTTATATTCAGAAATGATGATGAGGGCTGTAGTGATAGTATAGTGGGTAGAGTGTTTACCTTGCATGCAGTCAACCTGCGTTCAATTCTCAATATCCCTTATGTTGTCCCAGCACTGCAAGGAGCAATTCCTGAGTTCAGTGCCAGGATTTACACCTCAGCATTGCCAAGTGTGACCCTCCCCCAAAAAAAACATGATGCATTCCTGTTAGTCGTACAGTGCTACTGAAGTGGGGAGAAGATGAATTTACACTTTTAATTTTGACTATAAACTTGTGAAATAGTGACTATAGAGGGATGAAGGATAAACTTGATAAATAGGATGAGAATTATTTGGTTTTCCCAGAGAGGAATTGAAATAGCTATGCTTGGAATATCACACCTCATTCAAGTGAGAGAAGGAATCCAGAGTTCTGACCTCCATCACTATTCCAGAATCAGGGACTCTGTTTTGTTTGTCAAGGCATTGAAAATCAGATGGGCTGGACATGTAATGTGATTTGGAGACTACTGCTGGACTAGAGCTGTTACTGACTGGATCCCACGGGATGTCAAAAGATCATGTGGCCACCCACCTATAAGATGGTCAGACTTCTTCATCAAGACCATGAACAAACGATTTGAGGCTCTTCATATTCCTGAATCAACCAGATGCCATTGGGCTACATTGGCGCGTGATAGGGTCCAATAGAAATGTTACTTGCGCCCGCTCGAGCAAATCCATGAATAACAGGATTCAAGTGATCATGTGATCAAGTGAAGGATAAACTATAAAACACTCTTCAAAATGCTATGAAGATTTAAGATACAAAAAAAGAGTTTTAGAAACTTGAAAGAATAGGAATCACACATATTTCATTCATTTTACAATGAATTATAATTGTCAGGGAACTGCTTAGGGTCCCCAACAATATCAGGATATAAGTTTCCTTCTACCGAGGCCTGGGGAATGGATGGAAACTCATGAGTTCAGTGCAGTTCCAAAATTATTTTTACTAATTATCAATAATAATAAAACAAGCTCCCCACTACAATACAAGGTAATGGAATTTTCCAGACTTTTAACTTTTGGTCAGAACTTCTACCATGCACTCAGGCCCTAGTCTTCCAGCAAGGTGAATGCTGTACCTCAAGCCAGTCTCATTATATATTCAAAAACAATTATCCTTTCTTTAGGGAGAGTAGTGTCAACAAAGATCAAAGAATCAGCTTCTAGTTGTAGATGTAGGGGGCTGCCACACTATGGTTAGCGCCACACTTGTTTTTGGTCTAAACAAATGATCCTGCTAGGGACTAGTCATTTCTTGCAAGATTATCTCTTATGTCAAAACACTGCAGAGAGAGGACTGGTACAAAGAAATACATCTTAGCAGACATATACTCATCATCAGGAGGAACAATCGTAATTTCACGGAATTTGTGCAATCTAAATGATACCCACAGGGTCCTTTTTATTTATTTTCTGCACCTGGGTGATTCTGAATGTCTTCTCTTCTGTTTACTGAATGGGTCATGCTCACCTGATTGAGGGAAAACTAGTATTATCCTTCCTTTAATCTAGAACAGTTGTCTGGTAAGTTCTAAATGTCCAATGCTGGAAGCAGTGGGTGTTAGGAGAAATTGTTCCCAATCTCGGTAACATCAAAGTCATAGTGGATTATAGTATATTTCGCAAGTTATTAGTTCAGAGTCAAAATGACTCCTGTTGCTGTCACACCCTCCATCAGTGTTTAGACAGGAGATTTCATTAGCATGAACCCTGATTAAGGATATGAATAGCTTACACTGTAAATAGATTAAACAGCAAAGATCCCAAGATAGGTAGCCCTAGCCATTCAACACACAAGCACAGTTAATTTAGGAGGACCCTATTACCAGATATTTATGACATTGGAGTCCTATGCCAGAATTTAGGTAGAGAATTATAAGAACAATTCCTACCAAAGTGTTCTTACATAGTACTCCATAAATATAATAATTCATTCTGGTTTCTTAAAATACTCAAAAAAACTGGTGTCCTATAAAGTCTAAGTCCTATTAGTATTCTAAAGATGGAGAAATGATGATAGATAAAAAAATAAAGTACGTAATTTTTCTATACCATCCTAAAAAAGACCTTCTTGTAATAGCTTTTTGTTTAGGTTATTTTTTTAGGCTTGTGCTAAGGTACTGATCACGGCATTGCAGGATCATTGTTTCATAAAGAGACAAAAACAAAAAAGAAGGTAGAATTAGGTAGAAGATGTTGAATAATAACAACTTCAATAAACAGGTCAAAGTGTCTTTTAATTTTTGGTAGATGCTTTATTTTATTTAGAGGGTTCTTAAAAATCTGAGAATCTGTGGTTTAAAATAAAACTAATGCTGTTTTCTTGTGCTCATAATTTCAACCCCAGCCATTAATCGTGTACCCATCTTTGTCATTCAGAGACACACATAAGTGATGCCACATCTTAATATCTATTCCCAACACAAAAACATTAACACTAGAGAACTGTTGGTGGGAATGTCGACTGGTACAGCCTTTTTGGAAAACAATATGGACATTCCTCCAAAACTAGAAATTAAACTCCTATTTGACCCAGCCATACCACTCCTGGGAATATACTCTGGGAAGCCAAAAACAAGCAGCACAAACACCATCCCTACTTTTATATTAAGAGCAGCATTATTCACAATAGCCAGACTCTTGAAACAACCAGAGTGCCTGAAAATTGATGACTGGATAAAGAAACTGTGGTACATCTACACAATGGAATACTATGCAGCTGTTAGGAAAAATGAAGTTATGAAATTTGCCTATAAATGGATGGACATGGAGAGGATCATGGTGAGTGAAATTAGCCAGAAGGAGAAATATATAGAATGGCTGCATTTATTTGCATAACATAAATATATACATAATATTATGATACCAATATCCAAGGTCAGGTTAAATGTGGATCAGGAGGTCTTTCAAAAAATATGGTCCCCCAGACCACCAAGAGCAATTCCTGAGGAAGAGCCAGGAGTAACTCCTAAGCGCCGGGTGTGACCAGAAAAGAAAGAAAGAAAGAAAGAAAGAAAGAAAGAAAGAAAGAAAGAAAGAAAGAAAGAAAGAAAGAAAGAAAGAAAGAAAGAAAGAAAGAAAGAAAGAAAGAAAGAAAGAAAGAGAGAGAGAGAGAGAGAGAGAAAGAAAGAAAGAAAGAAAGAAAGAAAGAAAGAAAGAAAGAAAGAAAGAAAGAAAGAAAGAAAGAAAGAAAGAAAGAAAGAAAGAGAAAGAAAGAAAGAGAGAGACAGAAAGAAAGAAAGAAAGAAAGAGAGAAATAAAGAAAGAAAGAAAGAAAGAAAGAAAGAGAGAGAGAGACAGAAAGAAAGAAAGAAAGAAAGAAAGAAAGAAAGAGAGAGAGAAAGAAAGAAAGAAAGAAAGAAAGAAAGAGAGAGACAGAAAGAAAGAAAGAAGAAAGAGAGAGAAAGAGAGAAAGAGAGAAAGAGAGAAAGAGAGAGAAAGAGAGAAAGAAAGAGAGAAAGAGAGAAAGAGAGAAAAAGAGAGAAAGAGGAAAGAGAGAAAGAGAGAAAGAGAGAAAGAAAGAAAGAAAGAAAGAAAGAAAGAAAGAAAGAAAGAAAGAAAGAAAGAAAGAAAGAAAGAAAGAAAGAAAGAAAGAAAGAAAGAAAGAAAGAAAGAAAGAAAGAAAGAAAAAGAAAGAAAGAAAGAAAGAAAGAAAGAAAGAAAGAAAGACAAAAGTGTGGGAGCAGAGGATAGGTAAGAGAGAGGTTAGGTAAGACAGAAAAAGGAACAGTGGACCAATGATTGTCGAAAGTCTATTACAATCCATAACATGTAAGAGAGGGAAGAGAGAGAGAGAGAGAGAGAGAGAGAGAGAGAGAAAAGAGATGGAGAACCTGCCATGGAGGCAGGCTAGGGAGGGGGGGGGGTATCGGGGACATTGGTGGTGGGAGGTGGGCACTGGTGGAGGGTGCTGGAAAACGGTATGGCTTTTAAACCCAAACATGAAAATTTTTTGTAATTGTCAAAAATAAATAAATTATAATTAAAAAGAATATATGTATCGCTATGCTGCCACTGCATATGTGCAATAGTTCAAGATAGAAAACAACCCAAATGCCCAATCACAGATATATGAATCACAGTCTAATTTTCCTCAGGTTACAGGCTGTCACAGTAGTCTATCACTGAAGCAAAGAGATAGTAATTCTTTATCTCTTTACCTCCAGAGATGCAGTCACTGGAGGAGTTTCTTTTCAGAAAGGCTGGGTTGGATGTTTGAGTCAATATCCAAGAAAGTACCCATTTGACAATTACTCACTTCCACACACTATCAAAATCTAAATGTTTCTGTACATAACATAGGCTTATGGAAGAATATTATCTTGGCAGTTGCATAAACAGACTTATTTAAAATTTTTCAAAAGATATATAAAGATGTGTAGATGTAGATATATGTACAAAGAGAGAGATCCAAATAAAAAATGACAAGGGACCAAACCAGAAAGACAGTTAGGTTTATGAGAATTGCTTTCTCGTTTATTTATTTTTGTATTGCATTTTGAAAGAGGAAAATAAAGATAAAGGTCATGATAGCTGCATTAGTATAGATTGATCTGGCTCAGTGAACTGAATCCCCCTAAATGAGAAATTCTGGAGTAGTTAAAATAGAAAGAACTTTTTAACAGGGACATTGATTGATGACCATAACCTATACAAGCTTTTGCCTTAGTGATATGGTGAAGATGAAATGCTACATCTTGTTTAAAATGAGGAATGGTGTTTTTAAAGGACATTTTATTCTGTTCATTGGACAATGCAGAGACTTGATATGAGTCAGAGGAGCCACCATTAGTTCTTTGTGCCTAGAATTTATTTCTGTTTACCACACTGAGAACTAAAATTTCAACAAAATTTCTCTGTTTATCAAGTTAAAAGTTAAAACTTAAAAGTTAAAGTTAAAATTAAAATAATTATCTGCTATATCCTGTTGTAAAGGTGATTAAATAATTTTCTGGAAGATATTTCTTGCATCCAATTATATGAAATACTTAGGAATCAATAAGTAGCTGGAATTATAGTCTAAATATTTATAATAACTTTCAAATCTTGTAGATGAGAAAACTTTTTTAAATATATAATGAACAAGTGTTTTGTAAAGTCTGTCATTTCTTGAAGAAATTTAGAAACAGGACAGTTTCATAATTCAAACCAGCAAGACAGCTAGCATTTGGAAAAAGAAATAATATGTTTATATAAGTGAATGAATTTTGGAAGTAACAAATTAAAACTTCCCATAGGCAGGTCATAGTTCAGGACAAGCCATGTGACTATCTTATTATTTGCAAAAATAAACTTAGTCAAGAGAAAATGAAAAATAGAAACTGTTTGCAACATGCCTGGAAAGTGATCTCAGCCTAATATACTGGCACATCTGAACCAAGGATAATTGTCCCTAATCTCACAAAAACACATTATATTTGATCAGAAAGGGTCTGAGTGTTCAAATTTCCTCACTTGACTAATAACTATACTGAGATAAAAATGTAAAATTTTTCAATCAAAGCCACATGTGTATAGAGGCAAAAGTTTTTGGTATTGTTGCCTCTAATTTAGTAAAAGGCAAAAGATTTATGCGATCTGAAGAGAAACCAGAGCTCGTTGCCTCTACTTTAGGAAAAGGATATACTATCAGTATTTGTTTAAACTTTATATACACCTTTCTCAGTATGACATTTTGTATGTTTCTAAAGCATTGAATAGCCACTTACAAATCTACTTAAACTGTATCTTAGCTATTGTGCAAATTACACTATATCTTGTTGGTTTTATCAATGTACCTATAATCTATCCTAGGATATTGTCACCCTAACAAAAACCCAATCCCCAATCCGTGACTAGGACATTCCCCCTGTCAAAATCCAGTAGGTGTCATAATATAAATTGGATTCAAATATGTCCCCAGGAAAGAATAAAATTAAAAAAAGTTCACTTAAGGCTGCCTAGGCAACATAATCTTGGACAGTTTGTATGTGTTTGTCTCCTTATATAAATTAATGTTTTACTTTAGTGAAAGCAAAGCAATGGGGTAACTTTCTTTCATTCTTTAAGTATATGAGTTGAAGAGCAAATGCCAGTGACTTCTGCATTAATAAGAAAGGAGGATTTCGTGATTCTAGAAAATGGAAATATCAGTTTGAACATTACCAGAACAACAAATTATTAGATGATAACCAATCAGAAACATAGGTGTTAAAGATTTAAGGCTTAATTTTACAGAACATAGCAAAATTTTCTATAGTCAATCATTCTTGGTCATCTTTAAACAATTTGTAATAAAACCCACAGTATCTTTGTCAAAATTATGCTTCTTTTTTTTTACAGCCTTATGTAGGAGGCAATATTTTTTTCCTTCTCATAATGAGATTTCTCTCACTACAGGTAGGAGACTTTCTTCTTTCTTGTTTTTCAAGATCCAGGACAACCAATAATTAGAAGAAATGCAGGATTAAGAAACTCAGGTATAACATCATACTGTCAAAATGACACAGGATATGATTATTAAAAAGAGGATAAGCCAATAAATATTTTGAACATAAATATCTTCCCCAAGCATTAGAGTTGCACAAATATTGCTCGCTGTTATGATTATCCGGACTGCATCTCAATACATTCTATATAATAATTGATTTTATATTATCTCTAGTAGTACTTTTGGTTTTTTAAGTTAAGGCTTTTATCAAGAACTACCAGGAAATGTTATTTCATAGTAGAGAAAATATTACTCTGAAAGTATTATCTTAAAACTATTTTGCAAAGTCAAAAGTGTTAAAGATTTAAAATAGAGTGATTTGGCCAATGATAGTGGTTCAAAATATATATATAACTTATATTAAATACATCTGACACTGACTTGTCAGTAATAGAATGCTTTATATTATTTAGTAGATAAAAGTTTTAAGTACAGAATAAAATTATCGCTCATGAATCACTATTGTTTTATTCCTCACCTATTTTAACTATGCTCATTTTAAAAAGCAGCACATTAAACTCAAAAGCAAATCATCTCTTGTTGAGACAATCTGTCTCCATTCACTCATTGAAAATCTATCATCTTTGTCATCTTGGGCAAATCATCAGTTATGTTTCAGTCACTTGATGAAGCAAATTATTTTTATTTTGTGTTAGTTAAACTTACAATTTTTAAATGAGAGCACATGATATAACTAAGATAATCAACATTCACAACTTGAGACAAAGAAAATTAAGCTATTTTATTAATTCTTGAAATCTTGTATAACGACAACTACCTTTTGTTTATAAAAAAATGACAATGTCACCTATTGTGATCAATTTAGACCTTAGTTTCACTGAATCTTGACAGAGGAAAATGACACGCAAGCAAAGTGTTGTTAATATTATGCATGTTCTAATGAGGTAAATGTTTGAACTAGTACAAATAAAGTATAATAAAGATCAAAGTAGTCGGGTGCCAGGGAGATAGCACAGGGTGTAAAGCAGTCTCCTTGCATATTGCTGACTTGGACTTGATCCCCACCAACATATTTGGTCCCCTAATAAATGATTCCTGATAACAGTGCCAGGAGAGATCACTGAGCACCAATGTATGTGGCCCCTAAATTAACAACAACACAAATAGTACAAAACAAGTTGTTTATTTAATGTGGGTATATATGTAAAAGGATTTTGGATGTGTTAAAATGTTATCTGTGCATAAAAACTCAGGATGAATATTAACAGAGAAAGGAAGATGTGTAATCTGATAGAGGTAGTAGTTTTCTGAGCAATTCAGTTTTCCTGAATCTTGTGAAAAAAAAAAACAAGAAAGAAGACATAGAAATATTTAAACCTAGGCTAAGTTCAAGATATACAGATTAAGAAAGCCATTATATAAAATTTTTGAAAACTCAATTTAAATACTGTATCTTCTTGAGTTTGACAAATATAAAATTAGGATGTGTGTTGTGTGTGGGGTGTGTTCACATATGTCGGGAACTCCACCAGGGTCCCGACAGTGTCAGGATAGAGGTTGTCTTCTACCTTCGAGGATGCCGGAGAACAGATGAAAACTCACGAGTCCGGTGCAGTTCCAAAAATGGCTTTTAATAGTACAAAAGCTCTTCCGCAGCACTCCAATATAATGAATAAACTCTAGCTCTGGTCTGAACTTAGACCATACAAAAGAGCCTAAATCTCCCACCAAAGAGAAAGGATCTCACCAGAGCTGAGTCCTACCCAGAAGAAGGAGCAAAAGGCCAAAGAGCAAAAAGCCAAAAGGCAAAAGCTAAAGGCCGAGGAGCCAAAAGCCACAGGAGACAAAAGCTGAAAGCTAAAAGGTCCAAAAGGTAAAAAGTGAAGGGGCCTCAAGTCAGCCCCTTATATACACCAAAGTAATCCAATCAGGAGGGTCATGTCAACAAAGAACTCTAAACAGAGTGTAGTGACACACCTTATTGCAGGTATAAACAAAGGTTATGCCAAGGTCTAACCCTTTCTACCAAGATTATCTCTTATGTAAAACACTGGAGTGAGAGAGAGAGGGCTAATATAAAGTAATGCATCTTAACTTCATGAGCTTCATGTAATCTAGATGGTACCCACAAGGTCCTTATTATTATCTGCACCAGGGTGATTCTGAGTATCTTGTTCTCCTGTACTGAAAGGGTCACACTCTCCTGCTTACAGCAAACTAGTATGATCTTTCCTATAGTCTTCCTATAGTCTCAACGTAGCCAGGGTGGTAGTCTCCTGGTAAACTCTAACTGTCCCACGCTGGGTGCAGTGGGTATAGAGAGGAGCTGTGCCCAATCTAGAAAACATAGAAGTCTTCGTAGATGTAAAAGTCAGAAGTTATTCAATCAAGGTGACTTCTGCAACTGCCACACCCTCTAGCAGTGTATACATAGAAGAGAGGTCTCATTAGATGAACCTTGGCTTAAATAAGATTAAGCTGGGAGTGGGCAAAACAACAAAGCTCCCAGGTTAGCTAAACCTGTCCTCCAACACACATACATATGCTATAAATTTTCTTACATGCTACAAAGATACAAATATTATGAGTATCATATCCTTTTCATTAGCAATCTCAAATGTTACTTTATGCCTAAAATAATAATATAAATATATTATTCCTATCATAATTTATCCTTAAATGGTGCTCTCTATAACTGATCAGTTCACTGTAGAGGAGAATAGCAAGTTGATGATAGTAAGGGATCTGCAAACAAATTAGGTACTATGGATAATGTCATAGAAAAATATGTTTTAAGGCTGGGAACATTTTGACAAATATGAATAAGCAATAATAGATTGGTGGAAAATCAAGTAACAAAACAATTCTTCTTATAATGAACACTATTAAGTGATTCTTCAGAAGAAAGTGTAAAAAGTGAAATAATTGAGTCATATGATCTGAGTTTACTCTTTGTTCTTTCAGCTGCAATCAATATTAGCTCAGTATATTTATAAATTCATGACTTTTTATGCCTAGATTCCTCAATGCAAGTATCACAAGCATTCAAAATTACTTGTTAAAAATTTTAATACTTTTTCTGTAATATTATCTTTCTCTAGGAAAATTTACAAAGGTATTTATGTATGGAATTGAATTTCATTCAGGCTATTAATTTCATACTTAACTCATTATGTATTGTTCAGCTTTGCTGCATCAAACTGAGCTTCACTATGAAGTTTATATACTTTAACTATTTTTTTTTGCTTTTTTTGGGTCACACCCAGCAATGATTTGGGGTTTCTCCTTGCTCTGCACTCAGGAATCACTCCTGGCGCTGCTCAGGGGACCATAAGGGATGCCAGGGATCAAACCTGGGCCGGCATGGGTCGGCCATGTGCAAGGCAAGCGCCCTACCCGCTGGGCTATCACCCGCCCCACTTTAACCATTTCAACTAATCTTTACCTTACTTTGTTTAGTTTGGGTAGTAAATAAACCTTGGAAAAAAGTTATATGCTCTCCTGAGACATGCGTATTTTGAAATTATACCATCTTCTAATTTTATATTGGAACAAAAACACTTTCAAACCTTCATGTGGTTAGTAATGTAAATACAGCCAAAGATGCATCTCTATTTCACACTTCAGAAATGATGTAAAAATCATTTTATCTCCCTAGGGCTTGAAATAATGGGTAGACTTTGTAAGGTTTCTGGTTGGAAAAGACTACATTACCTACTTTTCCTTTTAACCATACCCATCTGGACAACACATCACCACCCTTACATGCTTTACTTTCCAACAGGACGAAAAGAAAAATTGGAGAAAAGTATCTGTGACTGTGTTAACTACTAAGTAAATGTTTATTATTCTGTTCAGGGTGGAAGTTGGACTCTTTGGGATCCATTTCAAACTTAGAACATATTGCAGAATGCTATGGAATTCTAAACCAGATTAATTTAACAAATTTAGCTCATAAATAAATACACAGATAAAGGCTCTTAAAATTTAATTTTATCTTCCCTAGATTTATTTTGCCTAGATTTTAAACATCAATTTTTATCAGTTTTCCTTTTTACATACTTTATTGACATTACTGAATTCTGATAACATCATTTTTCCAATATCAAACGATAATTTTTCTCAGGAATAGCAATATAAATATTGGATTAACTAATTTTAGTTTTCTGCAACATGAAACTGAAGAAATTGTGTAAATAGTTGGGTATCACTTACTTTCTTAGTACTATATACTTCCATTTCTTGAACTTGCCTTAATGATATAGGATGTCAAGAGCATCTAATTACATTTTCTTTCACATAGTTCACATAGTAGGTCTTTTTCAATTTGTGAATGTTTTTAACCTAATCTAAATAAATTTAATGCAAATTATCAATGCAAGGATACAAACATGCTTTCAATTTAGTTTATTTATGTCAAATAAATACCATTATGAAGACAAGAGTGAGTTCTATGTGGCTATAATATGTTACTATTTATTAAAATTGATGTTTACTGAGCATTATAGATGAGTGCAACTGGTATTAAAAACTATTGTTATTCTGTGTTTCCTTACTAAATGATAGTGGTGCACAGTTAGGTCTCTGAATTATTTGCAAACATTCTCCCATTGACTTACTTCCATTGTTACTATATTCTATATCAACGAAAATACATAACTCATTCCAAGTGTAAAGGCATGACACACAGTCCTATACACTTGGAATAAACTGATCTTCAAAAGATTCTTTTGAGGGTGATATTCCATGTGATATATGACAGGCTTTTGGGCAATAAGTGTGCTCAATTTTCTTTGTATACTCATGTATGCAAGTTTATTTCACTGTATCACTGTCTTCCCGTTCATCATCGATTTGCTCGAGCGGGCCCCCAGTAACATCTCCATATGTCCTGTCTCATGCTAGTAGAGCCCAAGGCATCTGCTTGCTCCAGAAACATAAAGAGCCTCAATCCATTCCGGAATGAGTCTATAATTGTTACTGGTATTTGGCATATATATCAAATATCATGTTTATTTAAAAACATATATATGCATGTAAAAAGGACTATCCTTGATTTAATATTATGCTTCTTTCTGCCGTGTTGAAAGTATTAATCATTTGAACAACAGGCTCACATCTTTATTTTTGCACTAGGCAAGCTATTATGTAAAAGGACTTTTATGCACATAAGTAGCATAATAAGGTAGGATGTGGCAAAGAATAACATTGCCAGACTCTGATGGAGTGATAGTATGACTATACATAACCAAATAAAATAGGATAAGATGTCTCTTCTGTAAATGGAACAGATTATGCAAAACACCCTGTTATTGCTGCAAATGTTCCAATTTATAATGTATCTTCATTTATTTCCAAATAAAACCTAGTCTTTTGTTCCAGCAAAAGATGAATAAAATTCTATGGATTTCTTTTTAAACTTTGGAGCACTAACATTTCTAAGTAACATCTGTTCATTCAGATAGAGTAGGTACCTAACATGCAAGCAAATGCCTATTAGTAATCAGAAGAGAGTTTATGAACTTAGTGAAAGTTAATTCAGTGTCCCTTTAAATTCAAATCTCCTACCCTTCTAATATGTTGATGCTATTGCCCTTTTGAAGGATCCCTTTGAGAATTGATCATGTCTATAATTCATGCAATAAGAACAACTTGTCAAGTGACTGACAAGAAACTGTCAGATGAGTCACTTTGTGACACACTTGAACTTAATTGTTAGGAATTGTCAAAATCTGGGGATGCATCTGCATCAGAGCTTATTGATCTGCACCATCAAATTCGGTTGCACCAAAGTGGGGGAAAAAGGAATGCCTCACACAGTCTAACATTTATGAAAATAATTATATATCAAAGACTTATTAAAGTTAGAGATTATTCAGTATCCGTGCTCTCCTTTGTCATGCAACTTTTTCCATTATACACAAAGTGATATGAGCATGTGTACATGATACGTTGTGCCTAGCTTTGCTTATGAGAGAGACTGAAATCTGGGCCAAAAGATTTCCTAAGCCAAGCTATGGCAGCTGACTGTTTCAGTAAACAGATATGTGGAGATGCCACAGTGGCAAATGGTGCTGAAAGGCATGAGAAAAGTGGGACAAAGAAAAGTGCCGGGCAAGACAGAGGATGATTGATGGCATGCCTCTTTTGCTGGGTGCCATCTGTTGAAGAGTACAAGGAGATAAATGAATGGAGTGTAATTTTTAAATAGGTTGTTACTTTTATGAAATCAATCAATGTAATAGAACTAAAAGTACATGTCTTCTTGCCCTCGCAGATTCGAGACCCTTCGTTCTTCTGTCAGAAATATATCTGGTAAGTAAAAAATGGTCTTACACCATATGTGTTTTAATATGATAATTTTAAATTTTATATTTTACTTTTGTTTTTCTAGTTGTGGAAAATTAGACTCAAATACTCTATTCCCACAATCACTTGAGAACAGGTTTACAGGGAAAATTTTTGCACCCCATCTCCTTTTTAATTTGTACCTAATTCACTGATACTCCTTTGTATTCAAAGTCGTAATTTTAATTTGTGGTGGCAAACAGAAAAATTACTAATATTACTATATTTTTAGATAGATTTGAGAAATTTTATTATGTCTATCATTGATGGATTCTAAATGTTTGATGTTTCTTATTAATCTGGATATTTATTAAAATATCCTTTAATTCCCAATTCTTTCAACTTTCTTTTCTTTTTTACCCACATAGAAAAAAACAATGATTTCATGCTTAGACCCAAGTCCTCTGTTTAATAAGCCTTAACATTATTAGATGTTATTTAATATGAGGAAACTTTTTAATGAAATAATCACTGATTTTTTATACATCGTAGAACACCAAAGAAGTCTCAAATATTGATGACAAGATCCAGCTTGAATTTTACAATGATTTATGAATTATTATTAATAAAAGGGAAGGAGTGCCAGAATTTCCAAAAAAGTTTTGTATAAATCTCCACAGTGATAGGAATGTATATTTTATGATTTTTTCATTTTTTGTGAGTCTCAAACAATTAATTTTAATGCAAGGTAGATTTAATCAGTGTTATAAAATGAAACAGCTGAGGTGCTGTGTCTAGAGCCTTGCAAAGAAGTCAAAGGAACCCCGAACCATGAGGGCTGCCATCTACAGTATCCAGACTCCACAGCTTGTCAGAGCTCCACCCAAGAGAAAAGTCCATCTCTCCCTTTTGGTTCATCAGTAAATGCACAAGATGAGTGCCTATTACTAAGAGTATACCACCTGCATGGCAGAGCCTGGCAAGCTACCTGTGTCTTATTTGATATACCAAAAACCAGTAACAATAATAGACCTCATTTCTATGACCTAAAGGAATGATCTGAGGCTCTTCCTGTTCTTGGAGCGAGCATTGCCCTTGGAATACACTAGCATGAGACAGAATGTATGGAGACGTTACTGGTGCCCACTCAAGCAAATCGATGAACAATGGGAAGACAAGTGGCATAAAATGAAAAGTTGCATGCATTCAATTTCATGGATTAGAAAATGGATAGTGAGAAGACTCTTGTTACCCATTTCTGATGATTGTATATATTGATTTCAAATTTTATTATGTATAAACTTAGCACTAACTCAGTCTGTTAGTATTGTATGTATAAAGAGAGGATGTGTATATAAAAGAAAGTATAATTCACTAAATTCAATGTAACAATTTATAATAGTTCTAGCGCTTTGTTGGAAGTAAGTTTCCATTAAGGATGTAATTACTACTAGAGGAAAAAAATCCCTAATTCCTTTAATGAATTTTTTAAATGTATTGCTTTGGGGCTTGAAATGACCAGACATTGTCTTTTATGAACCTAAATTTAGAATAAAAATCAAATTCCTCTATGTTTTGTTCTCTTTTTCTTAATATTCAAATAGATATCATTAAATTTAAGGTAAATCCTAAAGTTTTCATAATATAAAGGGTAAAAAAACACCAAATATTAAAATATGGGAAATTATAAATATCTAATTATTTACTACAAATAAAAAGATTGAAATTTTTTTAAATAATTGTTAGTTAAAGCCCAAATTACTTTTATAAGAAATTTTTCATGTAAATAGAAATTAAGATCAAAGATCTATGTTATTTAGCTTTCTCTCCCCAGCATATTGGGTTGGGCTGAAATTAGATTTTTGGGGCATAAAATCCATGATCACGTTAACCTTTATAATAATAATAATAGTAATAATAATAATTATTAATAATAATTAATAATTATTATTATTACTATTATTATTACTGATTTTGAGATGACTACAAGAGTATGCTACCCACACGGGAGAGCCTGGCAAGCTACCCGTGCCGTATTTGATATGCCAGATAACAGTAACAATTATAGACCTCATTCCCATGACCTGATGGAATGGTTTGAGGCTCTTTATGTTCCTGGAGCTAGCAGGTTCCCTTGGGCTCTACTTGAATGAGACAGGTCATATGGAGATGTTACTGGGGCCCGCTAGAGCAAATCGAAGATGAACGGAAGACAGTATACAGTGATTATTATTACTAAAATAATAATAATAGTAATAGTAATTGCTATTATTTTATCATTATTATTTTGCATGTTGGGTCACATCTGGCAATGCTCAGGGATTACTCCTGGCTCTGCACTCAGGTTTTACTCCCTGTGCTGCTCAGAGGACCATATGAGATGCCAGGATATACCTAGATCGGTCGCAAGCAAGGCAAACATACTACCCACTGTGCTATAAATCAAACCCCTAGCCATCATTCATTCATTCATTCATTCATTCATTCATCTGTCTATTTATTTACTCACTTATTTACTTATTTATTTATTTATTTATTTGTTCATCTGTCTATATATTTATTTATTTTTAACCTACTTATTTACTTTACTGAATATTTATTTACTCACTTATTTACTTATTTATTTATTTATTTGCTCATCTGTCTATATATTTATTTATTTTTTAACCTACTTATTTACTTATTTATTTATTCATATTTTTTGCTTTTTGGGGGGTCACACCCGGCAATGCCCAGGGGTTTCTCCTGGTTCTGCACTCAGGAATCACTCCTGGCAGTGCTCAGGGGACCATATAGGATGGTCCCTCCCACCCTCTCTCTTCCATTTTGGGCATTATGTTTTACAATACAGATACTTAAAGGTTTGTTGCTGTGCACTGCTGCCCAGAGCCTCTGCATCTCGCCTGGAGTTGCCTCCTGCAGGTCACTCTATAGATAGCAGGAGGATACTTTGAATATGGCAGCTCATCTGACCATGTATTCTATACTGGCTGGTATAAATATCCTTTCATGCTGCCACAATCTGTCTGTCTGTCTGTCTGTCTATCTGTCTGTCTGTCTGTCTATCTATTTTTATTAGTCAGTAGTAAAAAACCTAACCATTTCTTTGCATACAATTTACTGAAACCTTACCAGTTGCTCTGTTACTCACTGCATAATCCTTTGTGAACTGTATCTCCGAATACAAAGGCATGCATCTGTACTGAAGAATTTTCTATAGCCAGTTAAATATTTCTCCAAGCCTTCACAAGAGTCTCATCTTTACATCATGGTTGTTCTGTATTTTATCTGCCTTTGAGTTATCAGAGAGCCATGCTTGCTTTCTTGGATGCAAACAGCATTTCTCTCTGGTCTAAATACTTAAGAGATCCAGCATGGCCACGCAAATATAACAGTAAGATCTAGCTAGTCCCACAATAATTCGAAATATATTAAAAATTATTAATGATACCTATCCAATTTGTGCCATTAACACTATGTGAAGAGACTTGTGAATGAAATTATAAATATGTAAAAGTGGAACAGTACTATTATAAAGAAAGCAAATAAATGCAGGGTCAGGTTTTGTGATATGTACTTGTTTGCGATAACACAGCCAGAGTGTTCCTTAAACAATCCATTCTTCTGTGGCAAATATCTGAACTATGACTGGTGCTTGCCAGGCTCTGCCATGGGGGTAGCATACTCTTGTAGCCATCTCAAAATCCAGCATTTATTGATGAACTGCGGCCTAAAGCAGCCGCATGAGCCGGGCTGTAATAGACTGGTCTGCTGGGTGGAGTTCTGAGGAGGGGGAAGTCTGGATGTGGAAAATGGAGGCCCTCATGGTAGTATCAAATACGATAATACTACCAGTGTTGTATTTGATATGCCAGATACCAGTAACAATTATAGACCTTATTCCCATGACCTGATGGAATGGTTTGAGGCACTTTATGTTCCTGGAGCAAGCAGGTGCCCTTGGGCTCTACTTGCATGAGACAGGTCATATGGAGATGTTACTGGTGCCCCCTCGAGCAAATCGATGATGAACGGGAAGACAGTGATACAGACAGTGAGCCGTTGGTAAGAGAGGGTGAATTCGAGTAAGGATGTGGAAAGTAGAGGGACAAAGTGTAGACCCTACCAAAGAGAAAGGTAGTTTTGCTCTTTTACTACAGTTTAGATATAAAATAATCTGAGTGTGGTGGTCAGACTATGAAAGCAAATGGAATTTTATTAAGAAATAGTTTTAAAATTAGATAAAATTAACACATCTACTAAGAGTAGACAGTAATCTCTCAAGGCAGAGTGGGGGATAATTGGGAAGGGCTTTCTACATTTCCATTATTTTGCTTCTTTTGTAGTTGTGGTAGTCAGATATACTCATATATGTATACTATAATTCAGACTTCTCTGCATAACTTAATTTTAATACTGCCTATAGAAAGAAAGCTTCAATCTGAATAGTGTATGTGCTTCAGGAAATGAAATATTATGACTGCAATATTCTATTCACAATTTAAACAACAGAGAACAAATGGGTCACAATTGTGAAAGGAGGCGGAATGACAAGGGTCAGAAAAAGGAACATAGATAACAAAGTTTCTTTTAAAAATTTAAACTATGTTAATTAAAAAGTACATAAATATAATTCTATCTATATCACTCTAAAAGCCCTATAAAAACTCCTTAGATATGTTATACACTTGGTATGTATTGACTATATGTGTAACTTCAGTACTGGTCTTAGTTCCACAAAGTACATAAGGCAAAGTACATGTGTACAGTACCTCCATATACAATTTCTATGAGATCCTTAGACCTTCATGTCAACCACAGAGAAATAGGAGAAAAAAGTCAGTGGGCAGATTTCTATTGATTTCTAATGCATAAATTTAAACTTTTAGCAAAAGAATGGTCAAAATCAAACAATAAAAAATATCAACACTCTCCCCATGTTAAAACTGCACAGAAATCAAATGATATTGTTTCTGTTTCTAAATCTCATATAAATATAGTTATTGGTAAAATATGGTAAAGTATAATTTACCATAATCCACTGACTTCCAAATTTCTAAATGAAATGACATAACTGTACATTTTAAAGTTTCTGTAGTAATTGAACACTACAGTTAATTTTCTGATTTTTATTATATCAGTTTTATTTATGAATAAGAAATATGCTATTAATTAGTTGAGAAAATTTAATAAATATAGAAGGGGATAAGCCAAGTATGTTTAAAAGTTGCTAATTTGAGAACTTGTTGGATTGCACAGATTTCTTTCTTTTTTTATTTCTTTTTTACTATTCTGGCTACTTTTTTCTCTAAATTTGAAATCATTTCAAAACACAAAGCTTAAAAATTAAATGAACAAAGAAATAAAATGTAGGTCTGGTTCTTAGCCGAAACTATTTTTATTCTGAGTTTACCATGAGTTGTCTAGAAATAGGTTAAAATCTACAAGAAGATAGATATTATCCTTATTATGAGTATATCATTCCTTTCTCGCCTTGAGAAATAAATAGGAATGTTTAATTGCTTCCTTGTATGTGAGGATTTGCTTCTCTCTTGTTAATTTAAGGAGTGTTTCTCATTATTTCTTATGATATTGTTACATTATGTCTTAATGTTCTACTTAAGTTTATTTTGTTTGATATATTTTGGGTCTCCTAGGAAAGTTCCTAAGTCTCCCTTCTCTGCCTGGGAAAGTTTTCAGTTGGTATATCAACTACTTGCCTTTCTCCATTCTTTCCTTACAATCATTTAAGAATTACTACATTCTTGGAGGTTTCCTTTTGTTACAGTGAATTATGCATTTAAAAATGTTTATTTTTATAATAGCATTCTTCAATCACTTGTATCACTTTTATCACTTGTCTATCTGTTGTTCATAGATTTGCTCGAGTGGGCACCAGTAACAACTTCATTTGTCCCTGTCACACATTAGTGTAGCAAGGCAGATGTACCAAGAGCATCTGTTAACTCCAGGAGCATGAAGAGCCTCAAATCATTCATTCGGGTCTTGGGAATGAGGTCTATAATTGTTACTGTTTTTGGAATATTGAATATGACACGGGTACCTTGCCAGGCTCTACTGTGTGGGTGGGATACACTCAGTAGTAGGTAGGCTGTCAGTTCTTGCATTTATTGATGTCCAGTATGGGAAACCTGGTGGACCTGCCCATGAATTGCTCCTGGGCTGCTCTCAGTGAAGCAGAGAGACACGGATCAGATAAGATTGGGGGCGTTCAGGGTGGTATGGCCATAGACCAGAGAGTCACAGATACATGGGACAGAGCTGCTACTGGTTCTCCCTGTGCTCGGCTGATCATGAAGCATCCAAGGGGAGGGTGGGTTCTGGCTCTGGCCTGTCACCCCAACAGAGCCTTGGAAGAAGCCAGATGAAACCCCACACCAAGATGGCAGTCATTTTCAATGTCTAGATTCCACAGCTTGTCAGAGAGTTCCACCGAGAGAAGCCAGTCTCAAGCCCAGCTCATCAGAGCCCTACCCTAGAGAGAAGCCCATTTCAACCCCAGGTATGCTGATCTCGGAGGCTAAAGTCACTAGTCTTCCATAAAGATGAAGATGGGGTCTCTTTCCCCAACCTTTTTCCCATCTGGGAGGCCCAGTGGACCTGCCCATGAACTGCTCCCGGTCTGTTGGCTGAGAACCAGAGACACAGATACGTAGGGCAGAGCTGATACCGGATCTCCCTGTGCTTGGCTGATCATGAGGTTTCCAGGAGGGAGGGCAAGTCCTGTCCCTGTCCCACCACCCCAGTAGAGCCTAAGAAGAAGCCAGAGGAACCCCTGCACCATGATAACCAAAATAATCACATATATATATATATATATATATATTATATTTAAGAAATGATTAACAATAAAAGAAGCCATCAAACTTTATCATTTCTAGTTGAAAAATTTAGTATGTCAGTGTGAATAATTCACTAATTATTGCTGTGTCCATTTTTCAGCATTTTTTGGTTTTTCTGAAAAGGGATGTAACCCAGACCCTCAGCCACACTCTATCAGATTTCCACCCCTATCAATAACTCAGAACTGGGATGATGAAACATGCCTTATAGAGAGTGGTAATACTAAGGAATCATGGTGAAAACATATATACATAAAAGCTCTCATTCTACTGGAGGGCATTATGCTTGAGTGAGGACAAATATCACATAATCTTTTTCATTTATGATATGAAGAGAAACAAGAAGAGCAATTGAATGTATCAAATACTGATAATGCCCTGGCCTTGGGGTACAATACAGAGCATGACAAGTGGTGTGGAGCAAGCACCAGGAGAGGACTGGATGGACACAAGGACCTGGGTAGGATGGGGTTTGGTACTCAGGTGAAGAAATGCAGTCACTGTACATCAAGGCTGTTAAGTATCAACACTTCTATAAACATGTGACCCAAATCTAAATAACTGTTTTTAATCAGGAGTTTGACTGGAGCAACACTACAGAGGGTAGGGCATTTGCCTTGCATGCGGCAGACCTGGATGCAATCCCTGGCACCATGGAGGGTCCCCCAAACCCTGCCAGGAGTAATCCCTAAATGCAGAGTCAGGAGTAAGTCCTGAGCACCACCTGATATGATTCAAGTTATCCCCAAATTCTAACATGTGCCCCCAAAACAACCACAGGAAAACTGAAATATAAAGGAAAATATCTGCTACATGCTTCAAGTCTCTGTGGGATTCTTTACCACTGGCTTGCCTATAAAGCGAGCCCATGTTTCAGCCAATACATTGTGAGAGCTCACAAATTTGGCTGCTCTGAGGAAAAAACTGTTTTCAGAGGAGAAGCAGAAAGGTCTCCTATAAACAAAGCTTTAATAAAGAATATAATGCTCTTTACCTTGAGGCAATGATTTTATATTTGCCTTCTTCATTTTGTTGTTGTATTCTGCTCCTGTGTTCTTCAGCTGCTTCATTTTTGTTTCAATGAGTTCCTGATTTTTTTTTTATTTTTGCTTTTTGGGTCACACCCGGAGATGCTCAGGGGTTACTCCTGGCTCTGCACCCAGGAATCACTCCTGGCGGTGCTCAGGTACCATATGGGATGCTGGGTTTCAAACCCAGGCCGGCATAGGCTGGCCGCGTGCAAGGCAAATGCCCTCCCTGCTGGGCTATTGCTTCGCCCCAAGTTCCTGAATTTTTATCCATTAATCTTTCTTCAATTTTATTGAATATCCTTCACCGAGTTCCTTAGTTCAGTGAACACTGAGAGCACTGTTGTTCTAAAATCATACTCAGAAGGGGTAGAACATTCTGATGTGACACGGTTTTCTTGCACTTTATTCTTAAATATAGCTGAAATCTTTCATTGCTTTCTTTAATCTAGGTGCCTTGTGCAAGCAAGGGTTGAGTTCCAAGTTCCAGCTGGCATGAGTAGTCATGTAGTCCTGTTGAAAATGTCAGACTGAAATTTTATTGATTTCTGGAAGCCGTGCATGTCTGGTGGATATGTCTTCAATGCTAACAAACTCAGACTGGTGCCTATGGCTCTGGGTTGGCTTGAACTTGGGTGAAAGCAAGTGATTTGTGGTACCTTTGCCTTATAGTTGCTATAGCACCAAGGTCTAACAAGTTTGGGCTCTGGCACAGGGTTCACATTGCTGGTGTCTGGCAGATGATATGGCATCATAGTCCAGTAGATTTGAAGAGTAATTGGAGATTGTGGTCATGTTTATACAATAACAGCTGCTTAGCTGTAGCTACCTTCATAACCAAAAGTATTTTTTCATTTGCTACTACAGTCTGGGAATAAATGTTCTGAACCATGATCTGATGGGCGGAGATTTCCTCTGAGGGTCCAGATAAAAGTATTGACCAAAGAAAGGCCATTTCCATTTGTTGGAAACAGCTGCTCCTACTTGTATGTGGTCTGGATTCAACTATACCTTAACATGCTGAGTACTCCAATTTCCAGTCTATTTCCATCGCAGTGCCTGTAGACAAAAGATCCTGAATGTCTGTATAGCTTTTGCACTCAGCATCTTAGATTATAGATGAGTCTGATGTCCCACAGTTAAAAAGCTTTCTTTGTTTCTGATCTAGCTATAACTACAAGATTGCCCAAAATCAGGGAATCATGATAAGAATTAAAGCTGAATTAAGGTTGGGAGGGTATCATCTCAAAAATGCTATTCCAGTGGCAGGAGAGTGTAGTGAGTAGGGCACTTACCTTGAAGGTAGCTAACCAAGGTACCCTGAGACCCACTGGGAGTGATCACAGAGCACAGAACCAGGAGTAAGCCCTGCATAATGCCAGGCATTGACCAAACTAAACAAACAAAAATAAAAAAAGACAGGAAATGTTACTGCTGACTGAGGTCGAGTATGTGTGCCCCTTTTTTGACTTTAATGAATCCTAAAACTCTAAAAGTTTAAGAACAAAGCTGAATCCTGTGAAAATTTACTCATTTCCCAATAGTTTGCTATCTTGTGTTGTTAGATGACAGACTTAGCTAGCTTGAGAGCATTGCTGTTTTATCCACTCACAGCTTAATCTATTTACATGTTCTTAAGCCAAGGTTCATTCCAATGAGACCTGTCTTTTATGTAAACACTAATAGAGGGTGTGGCAGTTAGAAAGTCACCTTGACTCTGAATGAGTACCTTCTGGCTTATAATTATACATCTACTAAGACTTCTATGTGATCTAGATTGGGCACAACTCCTCTTTATACACAATCCACGCAGCATGGGACAGTTAGAATTTACCAGGAGACCGCCACCCTGCCTACATTGAGACTTTCCTTTAAGACTATACGAAGGATCACACTAGTTTTCCCTCAAGAAGGCGAGCGTGACCCTTTCAGAGAGATCGAGATACTCAGAATCACCCTGGTGCAGGTAATAAATAAGAAGGACCTTGTGGATACCATATAGATTACATGAAGCCCATAAAGTTAAGATATATTACTTTATACCAACCCCCTCTCTCTCTCCAATATTTTAAATAAGAGATAATCTTGGAAGAAGGGATTAGTCCTTGGCAAAATCTTTTGTTTATACCTATAATAGGCTGTGGCACCACCCTTCTACACTCTTCTACTATCTAGAAGCTGTTTAGGGTTCTTTGTTGACAGGACCCTACTTGTCAACAGTTAGGATTACTTTGGTGTATATAAGGAGACTGACTTGAGGCACCCGCCCCTTTTTAGATATGACTCAATTCTGGTAGGACTTTCTTTTGTGGGACTCCTTTTTGGTAGGATCCTCTTTGGTGGGCTGACTTGGGCCCCCGTGTATGGTCTAACTTCTGACCAGAGCTAGAGTTATTTCATTATATTGGATTGCGGTAGTAGAGTTTTTTGTACTATTAAAAGACTTTTTGGAACTGTGCCGGACACGTGAGCTTTCATCCATTATCCTGGTGGACTCAGAGGTAGAAGAAAACTTCTGTCCTGATACTGTTGGGGACCCCAGTAGTTCCCCCAACATAGTGGGGTAGACATCTCAGCCAGTGAGCCTATTGGAGCAGAACCTTAACAGGTATGGTTTCCTTCACAGCACAGCACCAGCCCATTATTTGAGCTCATGAAGACCTAGTTCTAACTTCATAATTATTATTTTTTTTGCTCTTTTTGGGTTAAACCCGGCAATGCTCAGGGGGTTTCTCCTGTCTCTTCACTCAGGAATTACTCCTGGCTGTGCTCAGGGACCATACGGGATGCTGGGGATCGAACCCGGGCCGGCATGGGCTGGCCACATGCAAGGCAAATGCCCTACCCACTGGGCTATCGCTCTGGGCTATAACTCCACCCAGTAGACCAGACTATCACAGCCCAGATCATCGACAGCCACCCTGCAGCAGTTTTATTTTCAATCCGGCCCAGGTATGCTGAACCAGAGACTCTCAGACATGGTGCAGAGCTGCTACTTGTTCTCCCTGTGCCCAGCTGCTCGTGAGGCGCCCAGGAGGCATGGTGGGTTCTAGCCCTTGCCTGCCATCCCAGCTGAGCTTCACAACAAGCCAGACCACCCTCCCCTACTCATGGGGCCCACCATTTTCCACATCCGGACTTCCCTCTCGTCCACAACTCCACCCAGCAGACCAGGCTATCACAGCCCGGCTCGCACGGCCACTAGCGCCCGCGGTTTATCAATAAATGCTTTATTTAGAGGTGACTACAACAGTATGCCCCGCACGGCAAGCCTGGCAAGCTGCTCGTGTGGTATTTGATATGCCAAATACCAGTAACATTTATATGAGGTCATTTCCATGACCTAATATAATTGTTTGAGGCTCTTTATGTTCCTGAGCGGGCGGATGCATTTGGGTTCTACTAGCATGAGACGGGACATATGGAGATATTACTGGTGCCCACTCTAGCAAATAGATGATTAACGGGAAGATAGTGATAGTGATAGTGATGAAGACCTAACTCCGTTTGGAATAAGGGATTTCTGGCATAAAAATGATGTTCTGTAAGTCCATGTAGTGTCATATCAATTTTCTTCTCAGACTATCAAATTGGAAATTTTAGGAAAATTACTAACAGAAGCTAAGAAAATAATGGAAGACCTGGAAACTAAGGAAAGTATTACGGGAAATCAAAGATTTATCAAAGATAAAGTAAAAAATTCAGTGCCCTAGAAATAAATGAGAATGGAAACACAAGTTACCAGAATATATGGTACACAGTAAAAGCAATTAGGAGGGACGTACACAAAAAATGCATGTGCATGCCCTGTTAGAAGTGACCCCTGAGCACAGAGCTCTGAGCACCAAAAGTGTGGTCCCAAAACATCAGCAAACAAAAATAATAGTGCAAGTGTGTTGTAGGACATGTTTAACTAATTTGGGAGTTTTGTTGTTTTGCTCACTCCCAGCTTAATCTTATTTAAGCCAAGGTTCATTCTAATGAGATCTCTCTTCTATGTAAACACTGCTAGAGGGTGTGGCAGTTACAGAAGTCACCTTGATTGAATAACTTCTTACTTATACATCTACTAAGACTTCTGTGTTTTCTAGATTGGGCACAGCTCCTCTTTATACCCACTGCACCCAACGTGGGACAGTTAGAATTTACCAGGAGACTACCACCCTGGCTACACTGAGACTAAAGGAAGACTATAGGAAGGATCATACTAGTTTGCTCTAAGCAGGCGAGAGTGACCCTTTCAGTATACGAGAACAAGATACTCAGAATCACCCTGGTGCAGATAATAATAAGGACCTTGTGGGTACCATCTAGATTACATGAAGCTCATGAAGTTAATATGTATTACTTTATATCAGCCCCCTCTCTCTCCAGTGTTTTACATAAGAAATAATCTCGGGATTAGTCCTTGGTGTAACCTTTGTTTATACCTGCAATAGGGTGTGGCACTACACTCTGTTTAGGGTTCTTTGTTGGCATGACAACCTCCCGATTGGATTACTTTGGTGTATATAAGGGGGCTGACTTGAGGCCCCTTCACCTTTTGCCTTTTGGTTCCTCAGCCTTCAGCTTTTGGCTCCCTGCGGCTTTTGGCTTTTGGCTTTGGCCTTTTGCTCTTTGGCCTTTTGCTCCTTCTGGGTAGTACTCAGCTCGGTTGACATCCCTCTCTCTTTGGTGGGAGACTTAGGCTCTTTTGTATGGTTTAAGTTCGGACCAGAGCTAGAGTTTGTTCATTATATTGGATTGCTGTGGAAGAGCTTTTGTACTATTAAAAGCCATTTTTGGAACTGCACCGGACTCGTGAGTTTTCATCTTTCTCCCGGTGTCCTCGGAGGTAGAAGACAACCTCCTTCCTGACACTGTCGGGGGACCCGGCGACGTTCCCGACACAAGTGTACAGCAGGAAACAAGAAAGTGACCAATAAAAGCTTAAACTACATAAGAGCTTAAACTACTAGAAGGAAGACAGCACAGGAAACCCAAAGTAAACAGAATGCAACTAATACAACTTAGATTAGAAGTTGACTAAATGAAAGCAACAAAACAGAATGACCCAAATAAGAAAAAAAAATGAAAATCTTAAAAAAAAGTCAATAAAACCAAGAGAGTCTTTTTTTTTAAAGACAAGGAAAATAATAGAGGAACAGGGGTCAGTGCCTTCAGGAACATTGGCATTGTGGGCAAGTGGTATAAATCTATATCCAAACTACAAGACAACAACAATAAAAATACAAGATTCAACTACAACCACCACCTGGGCCGGAGGCGATAGCCCAGCGGCTAGGGCATTTGTCTTGCACGTGGACGGCCTCTGCTGGCCTGGGTTCGATCCCTGGCATCCCATATGGTCCCCAAGCACAGCCAGGAGTAATTCCTGAGTGCAGAGCCAGGAGTAACCCCTGAGTATTGCCGGGTGTGACCTAAAAAAGGCAAAAAAAAAAACTAACTATAACCACCAACTTTAAAATGAGCCTCAGAAGGTGGCAGACTTTGGGTGGGAGTAAATTTGCAGTTGTGTTGGGAAGCTGACCCTAGGGTTGGAATTGGTACTAGAAAATTATATTTCTAAAGTTCAACAGTCAATAACTTTGTAAATCATAGTTCTTTAAATAAATAATTTTTTAAAAAATAAAAATCAAATAACACTGACCATTAGACTCTCAAAGAAAGGGAAACATTTAAAAAGGAAACATAGTTTATTGTACTTCCTGGGCTCCCAGGGCAGTCTGTGTGACCACCTCTTCAACTTTTCCCTTACCCCAAACTGGAGTAGAAGCAATCTGTAACTTACTTAATTGCTCTACTTGTCATGCAATATTCTCTCTGCAATGCCCCAAGTAGTTTTGCACTTTTCTTTCTCTTCCAGGCTGTAAGCTGTTTTTTTTTTTGTGTTCTGCTCATTTGCTTTTGAGCATAGTTCATCAGGTTGCTTTCTCTGAGATCTTCTTAGTTAAAGTTTAATATGTTCCTTGTGCTGATGCCATGGGGACACTCAGAGAACAGTTTCTTTAGGCCATCTTTACTATCCCCTCTTCTCTATTGTGCTTGTTTCTTTAAAAATGTACCTCACACTGTAAAGACATTATCTCCATTCTTCACTCTTTAAATATGTGTGTGTATAAACAAAAATCCTAAAATCAAAAAGCCAAGAGTTTGTTTTGTGTTAAATTATATATATAGTTTACATATATATAATTTAACATAAAATGCATATATATGTATGTATGCATTTTGTGGGCATGAATATACATGATATATATGCATACATGCAAAGAAAGAGGGAGAGTACACATCTCAAGAGGAGAGATGCTGGCAACACATGGGCTCAGGCAACACATGTGCTCGGCCATATGGGCTCAAGCAGCACCTGGGCTCTGGCAACATATGGTCAAGCTTCCTTTGTTCAAGGTGGCTTTTGTACTTTTTATTTTCTCAAGCTGCTCCCACATGGGGCTTCTACCTAGGTTAAAGTCCATTGCTAGGGAAGTCGCCAAGAGGGGCCAAGTTGGGAGTGGTCTTTGAAAATTCCTTTGCTTGACATCTGTGCCTGCTGGATCTGCTCTTCATCCTGGAATGTTTGGTGTCTTCTGTTGGCTAGGCCATTGAAAATCAATAGAATTAAGGGCTGCACAGTGAAAGTTGATCAAGCTTCCTCAGGGTTTATTGTTGAAGAAGGTCTTATCAGATCTTGGTTCCTGATTCCACAAGGTGGGTCTGGAAAACCATTGGGCTAGGAGTTTTATTCCTGGAAAGTTCAAAGCCCCTCATTGTCTGCCTTCATCAAGGACTTGGTGGCACCTGAAAATTGCAACTGCTAGGACACAGGTGTGCTGCTGACCACTAGAGTCAGAGTCACCCTAGTACTGCTCCAGAATCTCAGAGATTGCTCTGGGGTACTGGGAGAGGGGGTGGTGGAAAAGAGTACTAAAGGTTCATATGTGGTCCTAGTTAATACAAAGCATGAACTCCTGGCCATTGAGCTATTTACCAAGGTCCATAAAATTCCTTTTTATTTTTATGAAATAACAACTTAAGTCCTCTTTTGCCAAAAATATTTTTTGGTGATCACTGTCTCTGTCTTCCCATTGTTCATTGATTTGCACCAGTGTGCACTAGTGACATCTCTATTAGTCCTGTCACAAGCAAGTGTAACCCAAGGGCATCTGCTTGCCCCAGGGACAAAAAAGAGCCCCAAACCATTCTTCAGGTCATGGAACTGAGGTCCATAATTGTTACTAGTTTTTGGCATAACAAGTAAATAAAACACGGGTAGCTTGCCGGGCTCTGCCATGTAGGTGGTATAGTCTCAGCAGAGGGCTCTCATCTCGAGCATTTACTGGTGAAACTTAAAGGGAAAGATCAGGTTTTCTCTTTAATGGAGCTCTGAGGAACTATGGAGTCTGGATGTTGAGAATGACTGACTGCATGATGTGTGGTTTGCTCTGGCTTCTTGCTAGGCTAACTGGTATCAGTTAGAACCTATCTAGAACTGTATACAATGTATAAATGTGAAAGATCTTGGGAAGAACCTTATCCTAAAACCAGCATTCTCTAAGAATATCGCGTGTCTGCTTTGCGGCAGCACACCAAGGAGCTGTGGGTCTGGCCTGTGTGGGTCTCTCTCTTCCGGGGGCAACTGGCATGGAGGCGGAGGAAAAGCAGGGCCCAAAACTCCACTCTGAGTCTTGCCATAGTGGTCTCTACCCGCACATGAGAGCAAACCCTTGGAGCAATGTTGGACTTGGCCAGGGGTGGGCGAACCCCTTACCGTGAGGTCGGCTCCATGGGTTCCTTCCACGTAGGGTTGGCCTAGCAGCGCAGCTGTGGGTCTGAAGTGGATGGGTCTCTGGATCTCTTCCAGGGTTGCAGATTGGCTGTGAATCTGGCGTGGGTGAGTCTCTTCCGGGCAAGTGGCATGGAGGCAGAGGAAAGGGCAGGGCCCTAAACTCCACTCTGAGCCGGCCAGCGTGGTCTCTCTCCCACACATGAGAGCAAATCCTTGGAGCAGTGTTGAACTCAGCCAGAGGCCGAGTGTTTGGTGATATCTATGCTTATTACATATAAAATTAATGTAATATTTAAAGATGGTTAACAGTATATGAAAGCGAAAAAATCACATTTTTAAAAGTAAAAATGAGACATTTCAATAAGCCCATAAGTGGAAAAAAATAAATGTACTTAATGATGCATAAAAGAATACTTGTGCAGACATGGAGAGAGTTTATCACAAACTCCTGAACTTTTACTATAGAGTTGAAGTAGTTAGAGTGTGGGGAGAGAATATATTAAAGGTGGCAGGGTTTTTCCATGTATATTAATAGTATATTGGTATCAGTGTGATAGACCTGGCATGTTAACATGTATTTTAAAGAGGAATGAAATTGTATCTGAAGAGTAGACATAACTGCAAACTAATATTGCCTCAATTAATACAAAATATTTAGTGACCAAAGAAATAGTAGGCCACCTACCCCTTTGCCTAGGTTCTACACCCTACAAAACCAATGGTCTCCTGAGTCTCTCCATCACACAGAGTGCAGAGCAAGGAATAAGGCCTGAGGACAACAGGGTGTGCAACCTCCTAAAATTTTTTTATAACATGTTTTTGAGAACAATACTACTGTGGGTTGGTTGGCTGCCTGCCTTAAATAGGGCCAAGGGGTTCATTCAGGGCAACTCTTATGGTCCTTTAACCACTGCCTTAGGTTATCCCTAGGCACAGGTTCAGGATTTAGCCATGGGTACAACTATGGGTAGCCAAGTTGATGACCAGCTTCCCTGCTGGAAAAAAAAAATGAAAAAAGAAGAGAAAAAAGAATCAAATGTTTTAATGTCTTGATCTTGAACTCAAAAATTGAAACACAAAGTGACTGAATATAGGAATTTGAACGGTGTCAAAAAACTGAATAGAGGGGCTGGAGCGATAGACCAGCATGTAGGGTGTTTGCCTTGCATGTGGCCAGCCTGTGTCAGCCTGGATTTGATCCCTGACATCCCATATGGTCCCCCGAGCACTGCCAGGAGTAATTCCTGAGTACAGAGCCATGAGTAACCCCTGAGCATTGCTGGGTGTCAACCAAAAAGCAAAAAAAAAAAAAAAAAAAAACTGAATAGAACATAGAAATATTTATATTATTATAAAACTTTTTAATGTGTTATTTAAAACATTCTATATGAACCTTGTTAGGCCAACTTAATTTCAATGATAGATGTATTTCCAGATGACTCAGTTCCACTTTAAATTAATTCTGGCAGGGGAACTGTGAAATTACTGGTGATATTTACTATTTAGTCATTGATGTGTAGATTCCTTTGCTTTTTAGTTTTTAGTGAATTTTAAGGATTTTAAGCAAGATATATAAAAATCCTATGGAATATAGGTTCACAAACATATAACATTAGATGAGATGTAGATGAGATGTAGGTTTCTTGCTGGAACTGAGCAAGAAACCTCATTTTGTTGTGCCAGCTAAAGCTAAGAAGACAAGCTTTATTTCAATTTAAATAAAACCTGAAGGTATTTCTGTGGCAAGCTCACATAGGCATCCTGGCATTCTGCCTAGAAGAGAATCTTTAATAGTGTTCTTCATTAGACCATATTAGCCTCACCAGTTTTTCTTACTTAACACTAAAATTTTAATTTTAGAAACAGTATGTAATTCATCAGGATTTTTATGATTTTCTCACATACTTTCCATTTTCGTATATTTCATGAAGTAGCTTATTAAAATCAAGATCCTTGAATTCAAGAAATAAGAAATCTACATTTTGCTATAGCTTTCTTTACTATACTGTGTCTCCAGCATCTACGTTTTCTCTCTAGGAAGAAAACATTCCCTCTACAATTGTATTTAGAAAATTTAAAGGATGAAAAAAAATCAAAATTTCAAATTTACTAAACTTTCATTTATTATTTGCTCAGACTTTTTGGTTTTTGTGTCTTGACATATGAGCAAAATGAGTTTTCAATGTCTCACAGTTGTGGATTTCTAGAATTTCTCTGTAACTCTATTCACATTGTTATGCTGTCAGGAAGCCCCCCATAGTCCATGAAGATATCAGGAAAGGAGTTCCTTCTACTTCTGAAGCTGATGGGAAATGGATGAAAACTCATTAGTCCAGCACAGTTCCAAAAGACTTACTAATTGAATAATAAAACAAGTACTGTCACTACAATACAAACAAATGGCATTCCACATACCTCTAGCTCTTGGTCAGGACTCCAGATTCCTTCTCTCACTTGAGTGAGGCATGATATTCCAAGCATAGCTCTTTCGATTCCTCTTTGGGAGACCCAGATATCATTCTTATCCTGCTTTTGTAAGGCCCCTGGTCTCTGAGGCATAATATTAATGTAGAGGAACAGTGGAGTCTAAGAGATGTGCCAGGAGCCAGAGGTTCTCAGATCTTTTAGCTATTTCTTTGATGCTCTTGAAGGCATCAAAGAAATCTTCCATGATGATCTCTTTCTCCTGCGCAGCTCAGGTTTTAGGTCATTCACCATGTTGTGTTCTCCACCTAGGTACGCATAACTGCTGCATTCAGAGATGTTGTTCTGTTGAGAATGAATGGAGCCTCTGGAACTAGTTCATTTTCATGAACATTGTTTTGTTGCGATTCAGCTGTAGACCTATCTTTCCACATTCTCGGTTGAAGTCAGCCAGCATCTGTGCCGCTTGGCTAACATTTGGTGCTATTAGAATGATTTCATCAGTGAAGCAGAGGTGGTGCAGTTGCTGACTTCACTCCCATTCCTTCCCATTCCTAATTGTCACATGACATTCTTGAGGGTGGTCCTGAAGAGTTTTGGTGAAAAGGTATCACTAATGGTATCACCCTGATTAACCCCTCTTTTGACATCAATGATCACTTCTATCTATCCATATATCCATCCATCCATCCATCCATCCATCCATCCGTCCATCCGTCCATCTGTCCATCCATCTATCCGTCTCTGTCTATCTCTCTCTCTCTCTATCTATCTATCTATCTATCTATCTATCTATCTATCTATCTGTCTGTCTGTCTGTCTGTCTGTCTGTCTGTCTGTCTGTCTGTCTGTCTGTCTGTCTGTCTGTCTGTCTGTCTGTCTGTCTGTCTGTCTGTCTGTCTATCTATCTATCTATCTATCTATCTATCTATCTATCTATCTATCTATCTATCTATCTCAAGGAAGGAGACCATAGAGGGTAACAGAAATTGAACCCTAGTTAGCTACATGCAAGGCAAGTGTTTCAGACACTGTACTATCTTTCCAGTCCTCTATGTATTTTTTAACTTTATTCAGCAAAACTTCCCTGTTTCTGTCACTCCAGATTCCTCATGTTCCTCTACAATCTAATTATTAATGCATAGCCTTTCCAACAAATATTTCATAGGTAATACATATGGTGAATTGATATTGCTTGCCTCAGTTTGGAGATGATTGTAGGATTGAGTTGGAGTGGTTATGTCCAATAGTAACCATTGCATAGCTATATTGTGTTTGTGATAGCATTTCTCATATGCTATTAAAATAAAATGCTAGTGAGCTTAAAGCAATTAATGAAACAGAAATATTTTAATTATATACTTAATTTATGGTTGGAGGCTCTTCCTGTTTCTGGAGCAAGCAGATGCAAGTGGGCTACCCTTGCTTGTAACAGGATATATGGAGATGTTACTGGTGCCAGGTCGAACAAATCGATGAACAATGGGAAGACAAGTGATACAAATGAAGTGATATACTTAATTTAGATCAATTTTGTTGCCTGTAACATGTCTCAATAAGACTGGTTTTCCTTAAGAAATCATGAATAAATAATAGCAATTATTTCATCTCAAATTTGGTTAAGTTAAATCCTACATACAACATTATATAAGTATCAAAAACAAGTTTTCCTCACAGTTAAGATTTAAATATTTATAATAATTTCATTGTGTAAGATTCAAATGATATCCCTAAATTCCCAGTTTTGTGTAGAACACAACCATTTGTAGTTATTTCTTTGGTAAGCTTTTCCATATATTTTCAATAATGTAAATACACATTGAGTCTAGCAAACAGTTACATAGGAGCTTTTGGAGTCCTTTATTATCTTCTAATGAACCTATGAAAATGAAGAGAAGTCCAAAGTACTCTTCACTGTATCACACTATATCACTGTCTTCCCGTTGTTCATCGATTTTCTCGAGTGGGCACCAGTAACATCTCCATGCGTCCTGTCACAAGCAAGTGTAGCCCAAGGACATTTGCTTGCTCTAGAAACAGGAAGAGACTCAAACCATTCTTCAGGTCATGGAATTGAGGTCCATGATTGTTACTAGCTTTTGGCATATCAAATAAAAACACGGGTAGCCTGCCAGGCTCTGCCGTGTAGGTGGTATACTCTCAGTAGAATGCTCTCATCTCAAACATTTACTGATGAAACTTAAAGGGAAAAGATCAGGTTTTCTTCTGGGTGGAGCTGTGAGGAACTATGGAGTCTGGATGTTGAGAATCACTGACCTCTTGTTGTGTGGGTTACTTTGGCTTTCGCAGCCTGCAGAACGACTGCATGCCGACGGAGCTGAAGGCCTGGCGTGGGTCTCTCTTCTGGGAAAGCTGGCATGGGGGTGGAGGAAAGGGCAGAGGAGCCCAAATCTCCTCTCCAAGTCTGGCCAGCGTGTCCCCTCTCCCACATGTGTGAGCGAACATTGGAGCAATGTTGGACTCCGCCAGGGGCTGGCCAAGCCCCTTACCGGGAGGTCAGCTCCATGGGTTGCTTTCACGTGGAGCCGAGCAGCGCAGCTGTGGGTCTGTTAGTACTCTTAAACATTGTAAAAATCTGTCTACGATATATAGAATATCAGAGAAAATTAAAACCTGCATTTTTTTCTTCTTTTGGCAATGGACTCCTATATGTCTTTACTCAATAGTTTCATATGTTAGAGCCTTTGGGAAAATACTCATACTTATAATCTATGGATTACCACATAACTGTGCTTTTCCATTGAACACATTTAGCAAGTGTATAATAAATCAAGAGAAATTAAATATAGAATTGGTAAATCCAACATTCTGTCATTGTTCTAAAACTCACTCTTTTAGACAAAGAGCACTAATTTGGTCTGCCTCTAAACTTATGTTTATATTTGTCAGCTTAGCTTTCAGATAAGAAGATATGGGAACAAGCTGAAACCCAAGGCTTCCTAATACATTTCTAATGTGAAGTGCCTGAAACTACACCATGGCTTGTAGCTCATAAAATCACAGGTCTAGACTCCTTAGAATCCTATCCCCTCAATTTATTTCAGGGATCTCACAAATTAATTCATAGATTAGGAAACAACAAAAGTTAATTGAAATTTCCCATCTAGAATATAAAAACCTTAAAATAGCTAAATGTGCATAGAAAGTCAATTTTTTTCCGTCTTATTTTAAACTGATAGCAAAATTATTTATAATTTAAATCAAACATGAGTTAAAATTTCAAAATATGCCTATATATTTGAGATACAGTTCTAAAATATTCTGATTGCAGAATGCAATTTAATTTGTACTCTGTAATAATCAACATACCAAAATTTTAAGTACCTGTTTTGCTTCAGATCACTAAAACAACTGTGTTTAGTACTAAAATTGTCTCTAATTTATAAATGGCCTGAAGTATTCTGTAATATGTCCAACACCATATTAAGACAATGTTTCTTAATAAATATAAATTATGTCTGCTGCATTCATTGGAACTAATTTGAGCATATTTCTAAGGGAACTTTGTGTGACAGAAATGATTGATGAAGAGATGTTAACACTTTAATTTTGAAAAAAAGAAAAGAGTCAGTAAAGACATATTAAGGTATATGTGATGCAAGCACAGAATTTAGTTACACTGGACTATCATTCAGACATTATTTTTATTAGGAGTTAAAGTATCATCCAGGATATATTAGATATCAGTGAAAAATTTCAACAATACAGTTGTAATTCCAGAAATCAAGTTTTCATCAAATCTTAAAGGAATACACTGCCAATCCTTACCTTTCAGCCCTAAAATGAAGTCGTGTGCTGCTGGAAAGAAACTTCAATTGAAACTTCAATTTATCATGATGCTTTAGATATGATCATAAATTATCTTTTTCTTTTCAAGAGTAGTATCTCTTGACTGAATTTGGCAGATGTGCATTAACTTCCATATGTCACAAATGCTTGAATGACTGAACAATTTTCTCATATCACAATTTAGTTTCTCTCCTAAAAAATTGTGTTGTCAGCAGGTAGGGCATTTACCTTGCATGCAGCCGACCCAGGTTTGATCCCGGCAACCCATATGGTCCCCCACGAAGTGCCAGGAGTGATTCCTGAGTACAGAGCTAGGAATTACCCTGAGCATCACAGGGTGTGACCCAAAAAGCAAAAAAAAATCTAAAAATTGTGTTGTGTGTGCTTTTTTATAACATAATGTACTATCATGAATTTAAAACTTTTATGAAGGCATAACTGTATTAGGAAACAAAGAGATATTACAGGGTAATTTTTCACTTAGCAGTGGGCAACCCATACCCAATTATTGCCAGCATGTACTATCTCCAGCTGGCTGCCAGGACCCTTAAGCACACAGCCTAGAATTGTCCTGAACACAGTAGGGTGTGACCTAAACTGTTTTTTTCCCACTACAACACTCCCCCTTGGATAAAAACATGGTAACTATACATGCATTAGTATATGCTAGAATAATTTTTATTTATATAATAATTTACTTCCTAGTAAATAGATTTCCTTTTTCTCATAACAACTGTGTGTCTTATAAAGATGAGACTGACCGACTAGAAGACTTTCAAACACCATTGGCTCAGAAAGCAATAGTGATAGAGAAAGCCTATTTGCCAAGTCACTTGACGGTATACTAGTATCTTTATCATTTTATTGTCTATAAAGACATTAAACACTTATTTAATTGCATTGATTGTTCTGAGAGAATTTAAAAGACATTTATAGAAAATTAGATGATAGCTGGCATATCTTGAGTACTTAAAACCAAGCATCATTCTAATCATTGTACATATGCTGATAAGTATTTTAATTATCACAGAAACTCTCAAAAGATAGCTCTTCCTTTCTAAATGTATAATCTATACATTTAGACCATACTTACAAACCCAATTAAAGTCAGCCATTTAACCATTGTCAGATATCAAAGTCTGAACCCATGTTCTTAAGCATTACACAAGAGATGAAGCTAGGATTCAGTATTAAGTACCTCATAATAGAATCCTCAGTTGGAGAATAATGAAATACTAGTACTATTACTTAAATTTGTTTTGTCTTTCTTTAAATCATAATGGACAGAGCAATAGTACAGGGGATAGGGTGTTTGACTTGCAAGCAGTAGACTTGGGTTCAATTTGTGGCATCCCATATGGTTCCCTGAGAGCAAAGCAAGGAGTAACTCTTGAGCATCTCCAGGTATGACCTAAAAAGACAAAAACATACAAAATAAATCAATAGTGTTCATGTGAATGTGTGTATGTGTCTGTGTGTATAAAGTCACTAAAAGAGAACGGAAAGATAAAATGGCCAGACAGCATTATAATAAATATTAAGCACAGCATTTGCAGAAAACATATTCTGACTTTCTCAAAACTTATAAGATGATATGTCTTCCCTATATTGCAACATTAAACAGCGATAGAAAATATCTAAAAGACTGCATCTTCCAGAGAACTGTATCACTTTCAGTTGATATACCATGACTACATTTTTTTTTTGTGAGGAAAAGTATGCCATTTTATGGCTTATTCAGTGGCAGTTTTTTTCATTTGTTGTTATTACATAGTTATATTTTATATTTGTTTTTAAAGTTTTCTAAATAATGTTTAATTGAAAGTGATATTCTTCTGAAGTTCTCACTACTCTTATAATAAAGGAATTATTTTAAATGTTCAACAATTATCACTGTATCACTGTCTTCCTGCTCATCGATTTGATCGAGCGGGCACCAGTAACATCTCCATACGTCCTGTCGCAGCAAGTGTAGACCAAGCGAATCTGCTTGCTCCAGGGACAGGAAAAGCCTAAAATCATTCTTCCGGTCATGGAATTGAGGTCCATAACTGTTACTAGCTTTTGGCATATACAATAAAACACGGGTAGCCTGCCAGGCTCTGCCGTGTAGGTGGTATACTCTCAGTAGAAGGCTCTCATCTCAAGTATTTACTGATGAAACTTAAAGGGGAAAGATCAGGTTTTCTCCTGGGTGGAGCTCTGAGGAAATATGGAGTCTGGATATTGAGAATGACTGATCTCATGATGTGTGGTTTGCTCTGGCTTCTTGCTAGGCTTGCTGGGATGACGGATATCAGTTACAACCTGCCTAGAACTGTATAAATGTGAAAGATCCTGGGAAGGACCTGATCCTAAAAGCAGTACTATCTAAGAATGTTGCACAGTGGTGGAGCAGCCGCCCTCCGACGGAGCTGTGTGTCTGGTGTGGGTCTCTCTTCTGGGGTAGCTGGCATGGAGCTGGAGGAAAGGGCAGAGGAGCCCAAATCTCCTCTCGGTCTCGTCATTGTGGCTACTCCCCGCATGTATGAGTGAACCATTGGAACAATGTTGGACTCGGCCAAGGGCTGGCCAAGCCCCTTACCAGGAGGTTGGCTCCATGGGTTGCTTCCAGGTGTGTCAGAGCGGCAGCAGCTGTGGATCTGGAGTGGATGGGTCTGGGTCTCTTCTGGGGATGCTGATGGAGCTGTGAGTCCTGCGTGGGTCTCTCTTCTGGAGTAGCTGGCATGGAGGTGGAGGAAAGGAAGGAGGAGCCCAATTCAACAAGTATCTTTTTCAAAATGCGTACAAATATGAGAATATGATGATATTCATTTAGAAATAAATATAGCACTCTTGTTGGAAGCAATTGTAGTATATCACTTGAAGAATGTTCCACTTAAAATTCTGTTTTAGCAAGTTGGTTGATTTAATCCTGCTTTATATTCAGATAAACTAGCTGTTATTTATTGCCTTCATACTAGCTCTTGCACAAGTAAATACAATTCACTTCTTTGACTTTTCTTCTGCTTGGTTAACCAACATTTATTGTAAAAAAACAAGAATGGAAATAGTCCAATCTAAATAAATATAATGCAAACTGAATTACATTTTTAAAAAATTTGCTCAAACAATGAACTAAAAATTTGCTGAGAGGTTTATTTTGTACCCAGAGGTCCTCTACAAAATGTCAGACTTTGCTCTTGCCATTTTCTTCCAGTGGCAATTTGGCTAAGATGTTAGAGTCCACTTTGCCCACAAATATGTCATTAGATTTCAAAATGAGGAAATGATCACAGCAGTGTGTTCTGCCAGAATTGTTGAGATATTTGGTTGATGTATTCAACAATTTTAACTCAAGTGACAGAAAAATGCAGTAATTCCAGGGAACTCTTCTCAGATAACCCTCAAATTTTAGAAAGTTATTTTTTATTAGACCCTACATATTTTTATGTAAATATCCCAGTGCTATTGATTCTGGCAAGAACTCAACCTCTTTCCTGGTTTATTTTATAGAAACAGAAGAGAAAAAAAATAACTAATTATTTCTGTTGAAAAAATTGAGTACATAGGAAAAGTATCTAAAGCACACATAATTCTATCATTTTATGAAGATACAGTCATTTTTCTCCTTTATTGGTTGCTCTCTTTACAATAAAATATGCTATAAAATGTGTGAATATTATACTGGCATTAATTCTGTTGCTCCTGTATTTGGATAGCTAAAAACAAAAACAAATCAGATAAAATTATGAAATAACTCTTTTTTAAGGTAGAGGATATCTTACTTTATTTCAATATATGAAATAAAGTAGAAGATAAGGTAGAAGATATCTTACTTTATTTCATATATTGAGTAAGATATCTTCTACCATAAAAAGAAATTACAGCCAAACCTCCAAACCTAGCTTTTCTAAGAAAGGATTCATGCCTGTGGAAAGCAAGTGATACACCAGACTAGTGATATAGGGAAGTGGGAAACTTTGAGGAAATAGAATTCCACACTAAACTTGACATGAGATTGGATTGAAATAAAGAACCTGCCATGGAGGAGGGCTGGGGGGGGAGGGGGGGGGAACCGGGGACGTTGGTGGTGGGAGATGGGCACTGGTGGTGGGATGGGTGCTGCTACACTGTATGACCAAAACCCAAATATAAACTTTTTAATTGTATATCTTTGTAATTGTAAAAATAAAAAAATTAAAAAAAAATTGAAGGGTTAGGAGTGGCAAAAGAAAAGTCAATTGAAGTTTGAAAAAAAACATTTGACAAAAAACTTTTATTTTAATTTTAAAAGTGTAGCTATAAACCAATTGAATATGCAAGCAGCCAGACCACTAATAATGCAATTTACATCACAGGTAACCCAAATGAGACCCATACTGCTATAACTTATTTATAGTTCTAAATTTCACTTTGTTTTTTATAGTTTAAATTATTTCAAAATATTAGAAACTTAGAAAATTGTCCTATTAGAAAACTAATTAAAAAGAGTATATAAGATTCAGGAGAAGCTGAACTTTATAAGATGATTTGGAACTTTATAAGAGGGGGCATAGAAAGATACACTTAGAGAAGTACCTTGTGATGATGAAAACAAAAATCCAAAGAAGCAGCTACAGTCAGAAAAGTTTAAATTATAAAATTTACCTGCAAATGGATGGACATGGAGACTATATGCTGAGTGAAATTAGTCAGAAGGAAAAGGACAGATATAGAATGACTGCATTCATTAATGGGATATAAATAGATACCAGTGTTTTACTAAGTGTGGGAAATGGTAATGTCAGACTAGAACTCACCATTGAATATACACAAAGAGACTTAAATGATAAACTCTAAATATCTGCAGGGCTAGCCACAATGTGTAAAAGAAGAGGGAGCGAGATCAGAGACAGAGAAAGACAGAGAGAGAAAGAGAGGAAACAGGGGTACCTGCTATTGAGGCAGCCTGGGGTTTGCCTGGAGGGGTGGGGTACATTGGTGGTGAGAATAGTGTACTGGTGGAGGGATGGGTGCTGGAATACTGTATTACCAAGAACCAATTATGAACACCTTTGTAATTGTATGTCTCACAGTGGTATAATAAAAAAAATAAAAAGAAGCAGCTACAGCAAGAAATGCAACAATTGTTGAAGGCATCCAAAGGCCAAGAAAATGTTTTCTAGAGGGAACATAGGCTTGCCTATACCTCGTTTCTAGACTTCTAACCTCTGAAACCGAGAAAATAAACTTCTGTTATTTTACATCAGCTTTTTTTGTGTTAATTTGTGAGTCACTCTCAGAAACTAATAAGAAGACATGACATTTCCTCCAAGAAGTCTCTCTGACCACTCTGCTGCATTTTACTGCTTCGACTGAATTACAAGTTTCTGGGATGTTGCCATACACCTTTTTTTTCTATAATGTTTTGTGTACTTACACTTATTGAATCTATATTTATAAAGCAGTAAGACATGTAAATCAAAGATTGTGTCTTATTTATCTTATATTACAGAACTTAGATTGTGGCATAGCATCTAAATTAAAACATAATGATGATTTTTATGGTATAAATCAATTATTAATGAAATAATATTAAGTGTTTACATCCATCATATTTCCACTTACATTTTCATAGTATCATCATTTATCATCAATACATTTCATCATTATATATGTAAGTAGTTTATTAAGATAGATGGTGAAAATACTATAAAGGAAGCAGATATAATGCTGCTGAACAAATATACTTTATAAAAATTTAAAATATATTTTAAGCAGGTGGCATATGTACCTTGACTTCAAATTCAGAGCTTATGATCACATTCAACTACTTGAAGATGTTTTTCCCCATAAAAAGTAGGGTGATCCTTTCTATAAAAAATTCTGAATCATTTAGGAAGGGAATTCCAGTATCAAATAGTATGTATTGACAGTGGATTTTTTTAACTTTTTTATTATTATTTCACCACCTTTAGATATACAATTACAAGATGTTCATGTTTTACAGTGTTCCAACACCCATCCCTCCACCTGTGCCCATCTCCCATCACCAATATCCCCAACTCCCTCCCCAATCCCCCAGTCTGCCCCCATGGTGGGTTCTGTATCTCCTTTTTCTCTTTCTCTCTAACTCTCACTCCCACTTCCCTTTCCTACACATTGTGGAATGTAGTATATTCTAGGACATGATTCGTTCCACTAGTTGGATGCACCACATAGCCACAAGTGGCTGCACGACGTGGGGAGCCTCATGGTCAGCTGGGTGCCAGCTCTCCCTGTTGTGATTGAGTTTCTGCCTTCTATGGCTAGTCTCCCTGGGGTAGTTCTTGGGCAGGGCCACCAGGCCTCTGGGACAAGATGGAGAGGGGAAGGGGGCCCCAGCTCCATCTGATGAATGCCTAGTGACTTCCGCTTCTGGGAGCTGCCTACCTGGGCTCAAACTCAGCTGCTCTGTTAATCTGGTCTTGAGATCAGTGCTCTCCTGGGCTGGTTCTGATGTGCTGGGCATCTGGACAGCAAAAATGGTGGCAATTGTGGTGGGCGAGTCTTATCCGGCTGCTTCAGAAGCCCCCAGAGGTGATGGGCCCACTCCCACACCCTTCTTTCCTCCTGGGAGCCTCATGGTCAGTTGAGCTAGGGGAGAGCTGGGTGCCAGCTCTCCCCATTGTGATTGAGTCTCTACCTGCTATGACAGTGGATTTTTAAGTCTGTTTAAATACTACCCATGTACAATGATTCTTATACTACATTGCACATAATTAACAGAGACTCTTTGGATCCAAAGAAAGACTCACATTGACATGTAAATATTCATATTTATAAATGTGAACCTTTAATTTTAGCCATTGAAAACCATAGTTTGTGAAATTCTAGAGACACTCCTAAAAGAATATGTGATGGTAATTTCCACCTACTTATATTTGTTTGTACCTTCATCAAACCATTAAAATAGCCATCAGCTTTTGTCTACTAACAATAAAATATTACTCAAGTCTCAGATATCTTCTCAACGATTTTCAGCATATCAATAATGCTTTTACTCCTCTCCTAAGACCTCTCCTTTTAGGACTTTTTCCTTAGGGCCTTTCAGCTCAGGGCTTTTCTCTTCAAGTTTTTTCTTTGGATTCCTCGGCTATGCACCTATCTATTTCCATAGTTATCTCATTTCATCTTTTGCTACCATGTCTTGTGTCACTGAATCCCTATCTAGGTCTTTTGAGTACCTCCGTGATGGCCTGCTACCCATGGTCCTAATACTCAGGAGCCCTGAAGCTCTATAGCCCTGTAGCTTTGATGCCAGCCCTCGGGATCAGGCACTAGGCCTTGTGGCTCTGGTGCTGTCCCTTGGGCTAAGGCATCAGGAGCAGCTTCTCCTCCCTGGTACTAGCCATCTGGCTTAGGCACCAGGGGCCCCATATCCTAGGTACTGGCCAGGCACCAGAGGCTGTTTCTCTCTCTGTGCAGAAGGGCCCCGCCCCTGCTCTCCTGAATGGAAATATAGTAAAAGCAGACAAAAGATAATCCAGAATTGAGTGCTTAGAGCGCTACCTAGATCACCTTATACTTAGTGGTCTACTCTGCCATAGGAGTCAGTTTGAGTGCAGAGCCAGGAGTAAACCCTGAGCCTGGCCTGATATGACTCAAACAGCAAAATAATAAAAAATCAATATGTACATACATACATACATACATACACACATACATAAATACATACATACATACATACATACATAAGTAAATAAATGAAGTTTGAATCTGAGCTTACTGGCTAAGTCATTTTTTCTGTAGAATTACACTATCATTAGTAAGCAGTGCATGTTTAGAATTTAAATTCTGGTAGAGAAACAGAGGGCAAGGAGGTTATTTGGAAGATTTGGCATTTGAGCTGAGTGTTAAAGTTTTCTTTTTTTAATTTGGAGTTTGAAATGATGAGTGATGAGTTATCTATGGGCAGAAAATGGCAAAGAAAGCCAGTTGCAATCATATGTCATATTGGAGTTCAACTTGAGGACAGTTGCAAGCAAAAAGCCTGGCTGACGTTGTTGCAGGCACTTGGTGACAGGGAACTTGCCTGTAGTCTTGTCCCCAGTAGGACATTTGCTGAAATGTAAGTTCACATTTTTAGGGTATTGAGACAAAAGTGAAAAACTGCTGCCGGGTGGGTGTCGATGATCCGGGCTGTGATGGTCTGGTCTGCTGGGTGGAGTTCTGACAAGAGGGGAGTCCAAATGTGGAAAATGGCGGCGCCGTGGAGTGAGGGGGGTGGTCTGGCTTGTTGTGAGGCTCTGCCGAGGTGGTGGGCCAGGGATAGAACCCTCCATGCCTCCCAACTGCCTCATGAATGGTTGTGCACAGGGAGAGCAAGGAACAGCTCTGCCCCATGTCTGAGAGTCTCTGGACCAGCATACCTGGGCCGGATTGAGGCAGCAGTTTTTCACTCAATCCGGCCCAGGTATGCTGGTCCAGAGACTCTCAGACATGGGGCAGAGCTGTTCCTTGCTCTCCCTGTGCACAGCCGTTCATGAGGCAGTCGGGAGGCATGGCGGGTTCTAGCCCCGGCCCACCACCTTGGCAGAGCCCTCCAACAAGCCAGACCACCCCCTCACTCCACGGGTGCCGCCATTTTCCACATTTGGACTTCCCTCTCGTCAGAACTCCACCCAGTAGACCAGACCATCATAGCCCGGCACCGCTGGCCACAAACGACCACGCGGTTCATCAATAAATGCTTTATCTGGAGGTGTTTAAAAGAGTTTGCCTCCCACTCGGCAAGCCTGGCAAGCTTCTAGTGTTGTATTTGATATGCCAAATTCCAGTAACAATTATATTAGGTCATTCCCATGACCTAATATAATGGTTTGAGGCTCTTTATGTTCCTGTAGCAAGCTGATGCCCCTGGTTCTACTGGCATGAGACAGGACATATGGAGATATTACTGGTGCCCGCTCTAGCAAATAGATGATCAACGGGAAGATCGTGATCATGAGATCGTGAGACTAAAGTAAAAATGATTATATAGGGGCCGGAGCAATAGTTTAGTGGGTAGGGTGTTTGCCTTGCACACGGGCAACCCAAGTTCAATCCCTGGTCTCCCATATGGTCCCCAAGCACGGCCAGGAGTAATTCCTTAGTGCAGAGCCAAGAGTAACCCATAAGCATCACCAGGTGTGACCTAAAAAGCAAATAAAAATAATAAATAAATGAATAAATACATAAATAAATAAACACAAAAAACAAATAAGTAAATGAATGAATGAATGAATGAATGAATGAATAAATAAATGAAAATGATTATATAGTCGGAAGTCAAAGAGTGGAATATTTCGTTTTCATATTTTAATTTCTATTATAATGACATCATAAAGCTCTCTAAGACAAATTTACTTAACAGCTCAGACTACTTAGGCTAAAGCATACAACAGTTGATGCGCTTATTATGTGGCCGACCCAGGTTCAATCCTTAGCATCCCATATGGTCCCCCAGAGCACTGCCAGGGTAATTCCTGAGTGCAGAGCCAGAGTAACCCTTGAGCATTGCTGGGTGTGACTCCACAAAAAACACAAAATAAATAAATAAAAATAAAGTAATTGGGCTAGAGAAGATAGTACAAAGGTAAAGTACTGCCATAGCACTAATATAGTAGGTTTCAGCATATGTCTTGCTCAAGGCCAACCTGGCTCAAACCCTGATATCATGTATGGTCCCCTGAGTATTACCAGGAGTGATCAGAGCCAGGAGTAAGCCATGAGTACTGCTGGTTGTGGCCCCCAAACAAGACAGACAAAATTTGTATACCAGCAAATGAAGTAATGTATTTGGGATGAACAGACTCCGTGAAGCACACAAACCACCAAAATAGACTTACAGGAATTAAAAATTACCCAGAAAAACCTGACTGTAATGGTCTTGAAGGGTAATTCTACCTAATATACTTTTTTGTCTCCCCAGTGCTTAGAGGCCTGAGGGCCACTCCAGGAAACTGGCTTGATGGTGGAGGCCTAGCAGTTTGGTGCCCAGGCTAGGGTGTGGTACTGTTAAGGGCCCAGCTGTGTGTCAGGTGCTTCATTTCAGGGAATCAGACTTGAGACCTGTAAAGTCATGAACTTCAGTCATGAGCCATCATCCCAGACACTCTGCCAAATATTCTAGAAAGAACTGACACAGGTCCATTATGAAGTCTTCCAAAAAAAGAAGGGAACACTTCCCAACAATGTGAGTAACATTATCCAATGCCGAGACAAACAGATCATACAAAAACTTTAGACCAGTGTTTCTTATGAATATAGACATTAAAATCTCAACAAAATGCTAATAAAAGCAAATCCAGCATCTCAAATAACTATTTTAGGTGCTGGAGAGATAATACAGTTATGGTGCTTATGTGGCTGACCCAGGAATGATCCCCAAGCATTCCAGGAATGACCTAAGCCAGGAGTAAATTCCTGAGCACAGCCAAGTATGGCCCCATTATTTAAGTAAGTAAGTAAAAATGAGCCTTTCTGCCCCTTGAGGTGCTGCAGGTGTGTGTGTAGTGCCTGACTGCGTCGGCAGGTGGCAGACAGAAGATAAGCTTTTCTACACCCCCCAAGGCTCTGCCCTGTGGGTCCTGGATGGTTGAGGGTCTGGCATAGAAAAAGACTGAGCCTTGTGGGATGAACCCAGAGCCATGGCAGAGCCTGGCAAACTACCTGTGGTGTATTCGATATGCCAAAAACAGTAACAGTAACAATAGCAATAAAACATTCCTCAAGTCTCAGATATTTTCGTAACTATTTTCAGCATATAAGAGTTGATCTGCTACATAGCACTAATAATGTAATTTCTATACAATTTTATTTTACCATTTTTCTATATATGGTTTGCCCTATTTACCTCCAAATGAATGATTGAGCAAATTTTGACTCAAAGTTTTGATTGTCAAGTTAAAATGTCTCAAACAAGTTTTCAGAGACCATAGTAAATTAATTTATAGATATAAATAGTTAAAATATATACTTATAAATATGTACTTAGAGATATCAGTTTAGATAATTTTTAAGTAAATTAGTGAAATTTTATTGTAATTAATGTTTTACCTGCTTCAGAACTTACCTGGAAAATATTCATACATGAACATAATGCACAATATTATTTTTGACTGAGGAAACTGTAAATCTCCAATAGCATTATTGAAACTAAGAATGCATCCATGCTTCCAGTTATCTCAATTTTTTCCTCTATCTATCTATCTATCTATCTATCTATCTATCTATCTATCTATCTATCTATCTATCTATCTATCTATCTATCTATCTATCTATCTATCTATCTATCCTATCTATCTATCTATCTATCTATCTATCTATCTATCTATCTATCTATAAACAAATATATATCTAATATATATATGTCCCTAGAAATGGGACATATATATGTATATATATGTGTATATATATATGTATATAGATATATGTATGTATATATACACGACACAGGTACACCCGGCAGAGCAGAAACTAGCTTTCCCGTTGAACCCCCTGCATTCCATGGACCACGAGAGCAACTTCCGACCCGAGTCCACCATCCCGATGAAGCCTCGGAGGAGCCCAGAGAAACCCCCCCACACCTTCCTGGCAGTGATCTTCACAATCCACACTCTGCAGCAGGTAAGATCTCCACCCAGCAGACTAATGCAGTATCCAGCCCCCAGATTATCCCAGTCTCCAGCCTGGCTTGTCAGAAACCCAGCCTACAAGGACCCACCACACAGAGACCCGGACTTCAAAGGAGAGTATTTCAAGCTAAGGAATGCTTGAGCCTAAGACACAGGTACACCAGGCAGAGCAGAAAGCAGCTTTCCCCGTTGCGCGTGGCTGCTGGCTGCCTGCGATTTACCTCCAAATTACCCTAAATATTCTACCCACCCCTCTGAGAGAGCCCCACAAAATAATGAGAATATAGCACCCGCATGGCAGAGCCTGGCAAACTGTCCGATGCGTGTTCAATATGCCTAATCCAGTAACAGAAATGTTTATTTTCCTGACCCTGAAAGAGCCCTTAATATGGCAGCAGTAAGAAAGGTAAACAAGCAGTGCCTGATAAAATTTCATGGCCATCCTAGGCTGCCAAAACAAAGAAGGACTAAAATAACTGTCTGTATTTTCAAGGCACTTACGCTGGCATCGGAAGCATATATTGAGGGATCTGATGGTGCAAGTGCAAAAGATCAAGTACAACATCATAGGTCTGACTGAGACGAGGAGGCGTGAGTCGCATCATGCTGTATTTGACACGGAGAAGAATTGTTCCTTGGAACATGCAGCGAAAGAGGCATTGGTAGCATTGGTGTCCTTGTCCAACACAAACATGGCCATCAACATTGATTCATTTGAATGCCCTAACAAACCGAATAGGGCGATTACACTTGAAGAGATGTGGCCCACTGCCAGCAATTTCTATCTTCATTGTCTATGCACAAACGTCCACATACAAAGAAGATGAAATTGAGAAATTCTACATGGAATTGGAGGAGTTCTATAAAAAAAGATCATACCTTCTACAAGATCATAGTCGGTGATTATAATGCCAAGATAGGACCAAGAAGATCGGCTGAAGAACTCCACATTGGGACCCATGGCCTAGAATGGAGCGAACAGGATGAGAGACTATCTGAGTTCATCATGTCCACCAAGACCATTCATGGGAACTCACAGTTCCAGAAAGCTGAAGCGAAATGTTGGACATGGGAATCTACTGGTGGACAGTTCCACAATGAAATTGACCACATCATCTTCAATCGACGGTTTTGTCTGACAGATGTTGCTGTTGTCCCCCAAATTCCAAACAGGATCAGACCACCGTCTCCTTCGTGCAAAATTCTACTTCCCGCAATGGGGAGAAAAGGCTGCAAAGTTTAAGAAGAGAACTCCCAGAGCGACCACCAACTGGGAACTCTTTGGCACCGTTGCAGCAACATGGGAAGATACCATCATTGATGACATCGATGAAGAATAAAACCGACTGGTTCAACACCTCCATGATTGTGCGAAGAATGCCGAGAGAGAGAAAGACACAAAAGAACGCCTGCCTTTCAGAAACTCTTGAGCTCATTCGCCAGCGTGGCAAGGCGCAAGACTCAGGACACTAAATGCTAAATCTAAGCTTGCTAAACAGTGCAGAGAAGTGATAAAGAAGACCTCAAAGACAGAAGAGCAGAAATACTGGAAGATGCAGCAGAAGCTGGGAAAAGCATTCGCACTGCCCGCCTGTCCTTTGCCAACTATAAGACCAAGATGACTGCCCTCCAGACGCCCTGATGGATCTATCATATCTTCCAAAAAAGGAAATGGAAAAGATTATCCAGAACTTCTACTCAAATCTCTTTGATAGCCACATCCACCTGCCCACATACCAAATTCCACAGGATGGATATGTCATTCCCAACGTTCTCCCATCTGAAATCCCTACATGCCATCTCGTCAGTAAAAGAAGGGGAACAACACCAGGCCAAGACAAAGTGAGACCCGAACACCTGAAGAATCTGCCATTGGTACTCATCAATACACTAGCTCTGCTCTTCACACGCTACCTGTCTGAATGCAAGGTGCCCTCCCAATGGAAAACCAGCAGGACAGTTCTACTGTTCAAGAAGGGAGACATTCACGACATCGGCAACTATCGCCCCATCTGCCTGCTGTCTGTCATCTACAAGATGTTTACACGAGTCATCCTGAAGAGGATTAGCAGAACACTAGATGAAGGACAACCATGAGAGCAAGCTGGCTTCTGGAAAGGATTCAGCACAATAGACCATATCCACACAGTAACTAAGCTCATCGAGGTTTGTAGGGAGTACAAGATGCCTCTCTCTCTCTCACTTTCATTGATTTAAAGAAAGTCTTTGATTCAAGATCCTTCGTGAGCTGTATTCCGGATTCACCACCAGGATCTCACAATTCTACAAAGAAGTGATCATTAATGTGAAAAGAGGGGTTCTACAGGGTGATACCATTTCACCAAAACTCTTCAGCGCAGCCCTCGAGAACATCATGCAACAATTAGAATGGGAAGGAATGGGAGTGAAGTTAGATGGTCAGCAACTGCACCACCTCCGCTTCGCTGATGACATCGTAAAAATAACACCAAACATTAGCCAAGAGGCACAAATGCTGGCTGACTTTGACCGATAAAGTGGAAAGATAGGTCTACAGCTGAATCTAAAGAAAACCATGTTCATGAAGAATGAACTAGTTCCAGAGGCCCCATTCACTCTCAATGGAACAAACATCTCTGAATGCAGCAGTTATGTGTACCTAGGTCGAGAAATCAACATCATGAACGTCCTAAAGCCTGAGCTGCTCAGGAGGAAGAGAGCGGCATTGATGTCTTCAAAGGCATCGAAGAAATACCTAAAAAGGACAAAGATCCTCCGGCTCCGGGCACATCTCTTTTGACTCCACCCTTCTCCCTGCATTAACATACGCTTCAGAGACCTGTGCCCTACGAAAGCAGGATGAGAATGCTATTGGGGTCTCCCAGAGAGGAATCGAAAGAGCTATGCTTGGAATATCACGCCTCACTCAAGTGAGAGAAGGAATCGGAGTTCTGAATCAGTTCCAGAATCAGGGCGCTGTCTCATTTGCCAAGGCATTGAAAATCAGATGGGCTGGACATGTAATGCGACTTGGAGACAACCGCTGGACTAGGGCCATTATCGACTGGATCCCACGGGATGTCCAAAGATCCACGTGGCCGCCCACCTACAAGATGGTCAGACTTCCTTGTAAAGACCCTGAAGGAGCGGCTTGATGCTCTTCATATTCCTGAATCAACCAGATGCCATTGGGCTACATTGGCACTTGATAGGGTCCAATGGAAATGTTACTGGCACCCGCTCGAGCAAATCGATGAATAACGGGATTCAAGTGATCAGTGATGATATATATATATATATCATATACATATATATATGTATATGTATATATATGTGTGTGTGTATATATGTGTATATATGTGTGTATATATATACATATATATGTATATATATGTATGTGTATATATATGTGTATATATATACATATATATATATCTATATACACACACACACATACCATATATGCATATATGTTGGGTGACCAGTCTAGCTAGCTTTTTGAGCTTTGCTGTTTTATCCACTCACATCTTAGTCTATTTACATTTTATTAAGTCAGGTATCATACTAATGAAAACTTTCTTCTATGTAAACATTTATGGAGGGTGTGGCAGAAGTCACCTTGACTCTGAATGAGTAACTTCTGACTTATTACACATCTACTAAGACTTCTATGTTTTCTAGATAAGGCACAACTCCTCTTTATATCCCGTGAACTGAGCGTGAGAAAGTTAGACTTTACCAGGAGACTACCACCCTGGCTAGGTTGAGATTATCGTTTAAGATTATCATTATCTTCCCGTTAATCATCTATTTGCTAGAGCGGGCACCATTTTATATCTCCATATGTCTTGTCTCATGCTAGTAGAACCCAAAGGCATCCGCTTGCTCCAGGAACATAAAGAGCCTCAAACCATTATATCAGGTCACGGGAATGACCTAATATAAATGTTAATGGTATTTGGCATATCAAATACGACATGAGCAGCTTGCCAGGCTTGCCATGCGGGTGGCATACTATTGTAATCACCTCTAAATAAAGCATTTATTGATGAACTGCATGGATGCTAGCGGTCCCTGCAAGCCAGGCTGTGATAGTCTGGTCTGCTGGGTGGAGTTGTGGACGAGAGGGAAGTCCGGATATTGCGGGCCACATGGAGTAGGGGAGGGTGGTCTGGCGTGTTGTGAGACTCTGCTGGGGTGGCAAGCCAGGGCTAGAACTTCGCCGTGTCTCCCGGGCACCTCCACGAGCAGCTTGCTACTTGCTCTCTTACACGGAGAGCAAGTAGCAGCTCTGCCCCATGTCTGAGAGTCTGATTCGGCATACCTGGGCCGGATTGAAAAAAAAAAACTGCTGCAGGGTGTCTGTGGATGATCCGGGCAGTGATAGTCTGGTCTGCTGGGTGGAGTTGTGACCGAGAGGGAAGTCCGGATGTGGAAAATGGCGGACCACATGGAGTAGGGGAGGGGTGGTCTGGCTTGTTGTGAGGCTCTGCTGGGGTGGCAGGCCAGGTCCTAGAACCCGCCATGACTCCCAGGTGCCTCACGAGCAGCTAGGCACAGGCAGAGCAAGTAGCAGCTCTGCCCCATGTCTGAGAGTCTCTGAGTTCAGCATACCCAGGCCGGATTGAAAAACAAAGATTATAAAAAATTATAAAAACAGATTATAAAAATAGATTAAAATTATAGGAAGGATCATACTAGTTTGTCCTCAAGCAGGCAAGTGTAACTCTTTCAGTATATGGGGAGAAGAAGATACTCAGAATCACTCTGGTGCAGATAATAAATGACAAGGACCTTGTGGGTGCCATCTAGATTACATGAAACCCATGAGATTAGGATGTATTATTTTATACCAGCCCCTCATCTCTTTCCAGTGTTTTACATGAAATAATCTTGGAAGAAGGGATTAGTCCTTGTCATAATCCTTTGTTTATACCTGTAGTAGGGGTGTGACATCACCCTTCTACACTCTTCTACTATCTAGAAGCTGTTTAGGGGTTCTTTGTTGACAAGACCCTCTCTGTTGTTAGGATTCACTTCACTTGTATCACTTGTCTTCAAGTTGTTCATTGATTTGCTCTAGGGGGCACCAGTATCATCTCCATACATCCTGTCACAGTATGTTGAGTGTAGCCCAATGGCATACTCCCTCCAGGAATATGAAGAGCATCAAATCATTCCTTCAGATCATAGGTATGAGGTCTATAATTGTTACTGGTTTTTGGCATGTCAAATATGACACAGGTAGCTTGCCAGGCTCTGCCATGTGGGTGGTATACTCTCAGTAGTAGCCTCTCAATCTGTGCATTTACTGATGAACTGCAAAGGGGAGAGATAGGCTTTTCTCATGTGTGTGGAACTCTGAGGATCTATGGAGTCCAGATCTTGAAAATGGAGGCCATTATGGTGTGGGGGTTCCTCTGGATTCCTGCAAGCCTCTGTTGGGATGGCGGACGGAGGGATAGAACCCACCTTCCCTCCCGGGTGCCTAATGATCAGCTGAGCACAGGGAGAGCCAGCAGCAGCTCTGCTCCATGTATCTGAAGTTAGGATTACTTTGGTGTATATAAGGGGACTGACTTGAGGTATTCCCCCTTTAGTCAGGGTTCTCTCTTGGGTGAGATTCTCTCTTTGATGGGACTCCTTTCTGGTAGAACCCTCTTTGGTGGGATTCTCTCTCTGGTGGGATCCTCTTTGGTGGAGAGTTGGGGCTCTCATGTATGGTCCTAAGTTCTGATGAGAGCTAAGGTCTTCCATTACACTGGATTGTGGTGGTAGAGCTTTTGTATTATTAAAAGCCTTTTTTTCGACTGTGCTGGACTTGGGTTTTCATCTGTTCCCCAGCGGCCTTGGAGAACTTCTGTCCTGATACTGTTGGGGACCCCAGCAGCTACCCAGCACATATATAATTTGTTTTCTATGTGCATATACATACATACATATATATATATATACACATATATATACATATATATACACAGATATTGAACTGTTTGGAAGCATATCTATGTATATATATAAATATATATGTGGAAGCTTAATCTCAGGTGGAGATCTGAATAGCTGTGGAGTGTGGATTATGAAGATCACTGCCAGCATGGTGTGGGGGGTTCCTCTGGGTTCTTCTGAGGCTCTATCGGGTTGGTGGACTCGGGCTGGATGTCGCTCTTGTGGTCAGTGGCGTGCAGGCGTTCAACGAGGAGAGCTGGTATCTGCTCTGCCTGGGGTATTTCCATCTGTGGCTGAAGCAATTCTGGGCTTGAAATACTCTCCTCTGAAGGGCGGGTCTCTGAAGGGCGGGTCCTTATAGGCTGGAGATTGGCTTAATCTCTTGGGTGGAGATATGAAGTGTATATATATATATATATATATATATATATATATATATATATATACACCTCTCTCTCTATATATATATGGAAGCATATATATGTGTATATATGTATATATGCATATACATTTATACATATTCTTATCAGTAAATACAAACCAAAGCTTACCTGTTAAACTTTGTAACTATAATAAAAGAGTATTACATTCTTTTATATTGATAGTATGGGGAAAAATATCCTAAACAAGGTTTTTAAAAAGTGCTGATGAAATATAATTCTTTAAAACATCCTATATAGCATATTCTGTTCCAATAAGTTAAGGTACAAAAAATGATTATTGCATTAAAAAGGAATTTAGGAATATGAAATTGACATTAGTGAATAGCAAGGACAGGGGAAGTTTTTTTATCCAAAGTTTATGATAATATTCATACATCCACCCCTCCTGTCAGTCCACCTGAACCTTGATTTAAAAAAATAAATTGATTTTTCTTTTGCAGTTTTAAGTACAAATAATGATCTCCTTTCACTTTCTACACACATCTGCAGAATCCCTCATGGATTAATCTAGTGATTTATTGAAAATGAGCACATTGATCTTCCTTTACCCTTTCCTTCTTGGCTCTGCAGAGGTACTCCTGGACCCAACTTCAGCAGCAGTACTGGATATTTAAAACCCTATAGAGGCCAAGCCTCCCTGGTTGAAAATAAATTGCTGTACAGTTTGGTCAAGCTCAATTGGTTTTCTAGAACAGGGCTAAGCTTGATGGTGATGTCACGACCATTCAGTTCTGGTGGAAGGAATTGATTGATTGATCTTGCTCAGATTGTCAGAGGAACAATTCACAGAGCTCAAGACATGAGCCACAATGGGATTCCTAGCTTGACTTTTTGGTGAGATTGAAAATCCCCAGCAAGAAAGTAAAACATAACAGTTGTGATAATAAGTGGGATGGCTTCTGTAGTAATAATAGCCATGTCTCAGAAATACTCTAACCTGTGTATGTTAGGTAAAAATCATTGCTTACATTTTATAATACAATTTCTAAGAGTTCTTTGTAAAGTAGATATATAGGTTGGAGAGGTAAAATAATAACTGAGATCATAAGATTCTTCCCTTGCTTGACTGACCCAATTTTAATCCCTGAACACCACACAGAGTTCCTTGTGCAACAGCAGGAGTGATCTGCTGTTACTACAGAACCAGGAGTAAGTCCCAAACTCCATCGAGTTAGGCCCCCAAAGAAACAAATCACTGTATCACTGTCTTACTGTTCATCATCGATTTGCTCGAGCGGGCACCAGCAACATCTCCATATGTCCTGTCTCATGCTAGTAGAGCCCAAGGGCACCAGCAACATCTCCATATGTCCTGTCTCATGCTCTAGTGAGGCCCAAGGGCACCTGCTTGCTCCAGGAACATAAAGAGCCTCAACCATTCCATCAGGTCATGGGAATGAGGTCTATAATTGTTACTGGTATTTGGCATATCAAATACGACATGGGTAGCTTGCCAGGCTCTGTCGTGGGGGTGGCATACTCTTATAGTCACCTCTAAATCCATCATTTAGAGATGAGCCATGTGGCTGCTTGCGGCTGCCCGGAGCCAGGTTGTGATAGACTGCTGGGTGGAGTTCTGATGAGGGGAAGTCTGAGTGTGGAAAATGGAGGCCCTCATGGAGTGGGGGGGTCGTCTGGCCTTTTCACAAGGCTCTGCTGGGGTGGCAGACCAGGGCTAGAACCCTCCTTCCCTCCAGGGCGCCCCGTGAGTGGCTGGGCACAGGGAAAGCCAGTAGCAGCTCTGACCCATGTCTGCGAGTCTCTGGATCAGCATGCCTGGACCAGATTTACAAAAGACTGCTGCAGGGTGGATCTTGATGAGCCAGGGTGTGATAGGATGGTCTGCTGGGTGGAGTTCTGATGAGGGGGAAGTCCGGATGTGGAAAATGGAGGCCCTCATGGAGTGTGGGGGGGTCGTCTGGCTTGTTGCGAGGCTCTGCTGGAGTGGCAGGCCAGGGCTAGAACCGTCTTTTCCCTCCTGGGTGCCTGGTTCCCCTGGGCACAGGGAGAGCCAGTAGCAGCTCTGCCCCATGCCTGCAGTCTCTGGATCCAAAGACTCTTTTTTTTCTTTCTTAAAGAAACAAAACTAAACAAAAATTATACATTTCTTGATTACATTTCTTAATTATAATACACAACTGATTTTAAAAGCCTCTGTCTAACTTTGTAAATTTTGCCAATCATATGTAAAGGAGAGCATTTTAAGACAAAATAGTTCACAACTAATAAACCTAAATAATGCAGATAGCTGAAAATTTATATGCAGAATCTAGGTATAAAAAATCTTGTTCTTGGGGCAGGAGCAATAGCCCAGTGGTAGGGTGTTTGCCTTGCACCACGGCCTGCCTGTGCTGGCCTGGGTTCGATCCCTGGCATCCCTTATTGTCCCCGAGCACCGCCAGGAGTAATTCCTGAGTGCAGAGCCAGGAGTAGCCCCTGACCATTGCCGGGTGTGATCCCAAAAAAGCAAAATAAATAAATAAATAAATAAATAAATAATAAATGAATGAATAAATAAATAAACAAACAAATAATCTTGTTCTTGAGGGATAGGTTGAACTAAATACTAAGTATATGACATATGGAAATATAACCTCATTTATTATCCTGGACCTATCCCTCACCCATCCTCCATCCCCCAGATTTTCTCTAAATTCTTAAGAAAATTAAATCTTAGGTACAGAAAATTTCTAGGCTCTCTTTTCCCTCTTTTGGGACATTGTACAATTAATAAAGCACCACCATACCGGCCCATGACTTTATGTCAAGTCAATCCTTTTTATTAATGTTTCTGTAATTGGTAAATTTTTTACTTGCTAAAATTGTTTGCAACCCCTGCCTTCATGACTTCAGCAGTCAATCATGGACTTTCAAATCCTGACCAAAAAAAAAAAATTTGTTGGACAATTAAAACTGTTTCTAGCTTATGTAAAGAAATGCTATTCTGTCTTCCATCAGCTTTTATATAATTAACAGTGCCATTTTGCAGTTTTGCATTTTGTGTGCTTTTCATTAGTGCCTTTGTTGTTTAAAATATGCAGTACTTGCACAAGCAGTGTCTTTTTCCAAAGCCTAAGTAGACTTGGATGTACTTTATAGCATCAATGCATATGCTAAACATTTTGAGTAAAAGTTGTAGTGTTATAATGTCCTTAGACATATATGCACAGTAACTTCAGTTTAGGTATTGTTTATTTGGGAAGACTCTGGCCAGAAATTAGCAGAACTTGACATACTGGTCAATTGGTGTGCACTGTGACTTTTTAGAGCATAATCATTGCCAGTAAAGAGAATTCACTGTATATGTCTTCAAGACCTTCTATTAACTCCTGGGACATGTCCAAACTTTGCTAAAGAGAGCAAAATAAAGAAAGTGACTATACATGTCCTCATGACACTTCTTTCAGCTCCTGGGGCATGCTCATGTCGTGTTTATTTTATTGACTTGTTACTATCATTATTTGTATTACAGTATCTTGAATATGATATTTATTAAGTGTTTGTTTAATAGAAGCACGGAAAAATATTCCAATTCTTCAACAACTATATACACTTATGTCAGACTAAAGAGATTCATTAAAACTTTTGACTTAGCTCTTTGCTTTTTAAAAGTCCCATTTCAAGGATACAAGAATATTAGTTTATCATCAACTCAAGAATTTAAAGATATATGTGTATTTATTTATATATATCTAAGTATAGATATATGTATATATTTTAGTCTAAAGAACTTTTGATGATACAGAATGAAATTATGTGTACTTTATATAAAATAGCATAGAGGATGATAAGCTTAAAAGTCTTTAAAAACATTTAAAATATATCATATTATATTTTTTTATTTTCTCTCAATCACCATGAGTAAGCAAAGAAAAATAAAGTTTTTTATTTGACAATAAAGACCTTGCTTGATCTTTTTGCTTAAAATCCCAGTTATAGTTATATCATAAAAACACAAAACTAAAAATATCATAGGTTCTAATTTTCTATATTCACTTTAGCTGTCTGAATATAGAGAACCTACCTACTCAGTAATAATTGATTTTAAAAATTTAATATTTTTATTATTATTATTATTATTATTTTTTTTTTTGCTTTTTTGGGTCATACCCGGCAATGCTCAGGGAGTTACTCCTGGTTCTGCACTAGGAATTCCTCCTGGCAGTGCTTGGAGGGCCATATGGGACTCGGGGATCGAACCTGGTTGACCACGTGCAAGGCCCTACCCACTGTGCTATTGTTCCGCCCTGAGAATCTTTTTTAGAGTTTGGAGCAAATCATTTCCATGTGTGTAATATATTTTGAAATTGTCAAATTGATAATCATAGTTTCTAATACATAAGAACTTAAACGATTGTCTTAGGATATACCAAAAAGAATCATTTTACTCAAAATAGAAGAGTAGATAATTCTAATTACTCGATCCTTGAAAATGTATATTGAACTATCTCATCCAAATACTTGTAGTTCAATAAAATACTGAAAGATATTGTGATGAGACAGGAAAGATGGAATTCTCTACTCTCAAGATCTTGACTAGAGTGATTTACAACAGAAGAATTTCTACTGTGACCCTCATTGTCCTATAATATTTATTTATAAAGCTTCTACGGTTATTTAGCCTATAACTGTTCATTTATGTACACATATTTATAATAAATTACCAGGACTTTAGTAAACTTCCAACCACAATCATTGTGGTTTAAATGATAAGATTTAATGTAACACTCATTTTGCCCAAGCTGCATTTGAAGTTTCTTGATTATTTAGTATTAATACATTTTATGTGAAAATTATTAATGTCTTAACTTTTAAGAACTTTGTTGCTTAGTTTTTTGAACCATTGAAAAAAATAACAGAATAGACATATTTGCAGATTGTTATAAATAGGTATACACTAATATAAAATGTAAATTAAGAAAATATAAATGCTTCAATAGCTATAATTGAGATAACCACAAATCTGTAAGTATGTACAAACACACAACATGCAGACACACACCCTTAGACACACAAACAATTAACTCAGTAAATATTAATTTGAAAAAAAACAAAACAGTCGTATCATCACAGCAGTCAAAATTCCGAAAATTTGACCTGAGGTTTCTTTATTCTAAATTATGCCTTCTATTACAGTCTTTAATTAGAGTTAACTTGTGCACATTCTATCAATAATTTAATTTCACTCCTTTGGACATGCATATTTGGCTATCTTAAAATAATTTATCCCTTTTCATATTATACTTTTGAATCCTTCATAATAAAGTAAATGTTTATATGTAAGGTTTATTTCTGTGCTCTCAATTTTATTTCATTAGTCTATACATCTACTTTTATTCTAATCCCTCGTTGCCTTGGATACTGTGGCTTTCTAACATACTTTTAAAGGCAGAATACTTGCTGTCCCCTAAGATATCTCATTTTCTTTTTCTAAGGACTGATTTTCTTTTTAGCGTCTTCTGCATGGTATGGCCAAAATGGTTCAATGGATTGTGGTAGAGGAACATTGGCACTTAAATACAGCATGGCATATTAATGTTGTACCTCTAAAACATATAAGCATTTAAACTACTTTAAACCTTTCATCCCTATAAAGGATGTAAGTTTTAAAAAATCACATTAATCACAAGATAAGGAGAGAAAAGCTTACAATACAGAAATAAAAATACAATTCAGAAACAAACATTATTGTCTTAATTTAGAAGGTTCTTTTGTGTGGCTTTGACAATGAACAACCAGATCTACAGGGGAAGTGTTTCAACATAATTGGAAGAAGTATTTCCAACCTAATCCATACTTTTCTCTAAATTGTTAGATGAGAACAATTATAGAAGTTAGTATTAACTAACTTCTACGCTGTGTTATATGTGTGGAGTGTGTGTGTATACCATCCTGATTAACCAGATTTCCCATACTCTATAACAGTACACACAACCAGGTCTCTTTCCTTGGATGCACTCTTACCTCCAGCACTTTTCTTTCTATTGTAATCCACTTCAAAGGAAGATAAAGAGAACTGGAAGACAGCATATCTAAACATGCTGACCCTTTGTATCCAAGACACTGCATTACAGATTCCCAAGGCTGCCATAACAAAGCACTACAAATTCAGTGGCTTAGATAACAGAAATGTATTGTCTCACACATCTAGAGAGCAGAAATTTGAGATCAAGGTGTTGGTAGGACTGTGCTTCCTTGCTTATTAAGGATCAGTTTTAAGTCTCTCTCCTAGTTTCTTAAAGGCTCTTAGCAGCCTAAGTGCAGTCTTAATATGGGCCTTATTCCAGTGTTTGTACCCATTTCTGAATTTTCTCTTGTTATGAAGGCAGCAGTCATTTTGTGTTGAAACAAAACTTTGGGTTGAAGAATATAATTATTATTATGTTATAACTATTATATCTTTCTGACATTCGATAACATTTTACTAAACTGCATGCATCAGAGCCTGGCAAGCCACCCATGGTGTATTCATTCGATATGTAAAAAACAGTAATAAAATTGACCTTCTTCCCAATGAATGGGACATTATTGGTGCCCACTAGAGCAAATCGATGAACAATGGGAATACAAATGATACAAAGTGATACAAGTGATACATGCATCATCAAAGAGCCAAGGTAAATTGGATCCTTTTCTTTTCCAACCACCCCCACCTCAACTTCTTGGAGTGTCAATTCTATGATCACAGTACATGGGATACTTGTTTATTGTTCCTTTACTTTCTCCCCTCCACCATGCCTTA
>JAJIBD010006188.1:0-74305 GCA_021461705.1 Cryptotis parvus
CGACCAAACTAACATCTTCAGAAACCAAAACTGTGCTGGCCCTGGGTCATTGGGTGTGGGGGATGGCTAAGATAAAGAACCTTCCTGGCACCTGGGAGGCCTTGCGGTCAATCCCCAACACCGTCCAGGTAACATCCAGCTGGGAGGACCCAGGAGGCCACCCGACATGCACAGATGGCGGACTCTCACTGTCTTCTGCAGGCTGGTGTCCATGGACACTGGGGAGGCAGGTGACCGCCCCATAACGTAGGACTTCATCTGAGCCGAAGAGTCCATGCGAGCAAGAGGGGGAAGCTGCACCGGGCCTGGGGGACGTCTCCAGCCCCTCCCCTGCGAGGTGAGCTGAGCTTCTCTCACGCTGTTTCTTTCCCCACAATAGGGAGATGATCACAATACCCACAGTCACTGCGAGACTTAAGCGAGTCTCTGTGTGTAACGCCTTCGCAGTATTTGATGCGCGAGGTACTCTGTGGAGGAGGCCTTGTGTAGGGTCAGGACCTTCTTTCCTTCCTTCTTATCCCCAGAATAGCAGTTCACAGGGTCCCTCAGCCTGAGCGGTGCGCGGCTCTCTGCTGCCCCCTGCCGCGGCATCTGGTTGATAAGACCTATCTGTGCACCAGGGCACTTTCTCATGGCTTCAGACACTGCTTTCTTTTCTTTTTCGTTCTTTATTTTTTTTAATATTTTATTCTCTGCCGCGGCATGAACGCACCACCACCATAGAACAGTCGTGTGGGCTGGGAATGGCCGCTCTCTCCATGCTTGGGAGGCGGGCGGTGTAGACTGGCACTCCCAAATGGTGCTCAGGCGAGGTCTGCGGGAAGTGAGCATCCACGGGCAGCCACTGAGAGAACGAGTTGCTGGTGTCTGCTCTGGCGGAGATCGCCCATGTGTTTAAAATGTCAAGTTACAGGGCAGGAGCAACAGAACAGCGTGTGGGGCTTTGGCCTAACACCGGCTGATCCAGGTTCGAAACCTGGCATCCCATAGGGCCCCGGAGCACCGCCAGGAGCAATTCCTGAGTGCAGAGCCAGGAGAAACCCCTCAAAGGAATGGTTTGAGGCTCTTCATGTTCCTGGAGTGAGCAGGTGCCCTTGGGCTACACTAGCATGAGACAAGGCGTATGGAGATGTTACTGGTGCCCGCTCGAGCAAACCGATGAACATCGGGCAGACAAGTGACACAAGTGAAGTGATACCATGTGATATACAATTACAAAGATGTTCATGTTTGGGTTTCGGTCATACAGTGTTCCAGCACCCATCCCCTAGCAGTGCCCATTTCCCACCACCAACGTCCCCAATTCCTCCCCCTCCCTAGACTGCCTCTATGGCAGGTTCTTTATCTCTTATCTCTCTCTGCCCTCACCCCTTCCTTCTCTTACACATTGTGGGTTGCAATACCTAGATTTAGAGGTTACCATGTTTTCTTTTACACCCGGCTACAATGAGTCATTGCTCTGAACTCCCGTGCTTTGACACTATGGTTTATGCTGGCCTGACCTCTCTCCCTTCACAATGACCTGCCACACCTGCTGGATATGCTATGACGCTCCTACAGCCACTCTACTTCCGTCTCCCCTGCCACAACCCACCAGAGCACAAGACATCCCCACCACATCCTTCACGGGGCATGTGCCTCCCAGGGAGGAGAGGTGTTAGTCACAGGACTTCAGGCTAATTTAGAACCAGGATGAGTCGCTGTTAGAAGACACCTGCTGTGAGGGCACGCTCATGCCACATGGCGGCAGGACAAAGCTGTAGGGAAGCACCGTGTGCCCTGAGACCCTGGGAAGTAGCGTTGGCTGTGAGACGTCCACATCCTTCTCTGTAACTGCGTCCTGAACTTGGGTGACCACCCCGTACTATTAAATCAGAAGGATGCCTTTAGTTGTCCCTGTCTGCTGGGCAGCACTCGAAGTCGCCATAATCCATCTTTACGACATCAGGTTCAGGCAACACCTGAGCAGGGCAAGAAGTCCAGCTGTGGGCACCCTCCTCCAACGCCGCGGTGCTTCTCTAATTACTGCTCCCCTCACAACTGCAGTGACCGTCTTAAGGCATCCTCAGAGCCATTTTGGACTCCTCTCCGATCTAGCCTTGCCCACGCAATCTACATGTGCTGTTGGAGTGAACAATGATTGTCTGGGCATGTCTTTCAAATGATTGTCTGTCTCATTCTTTCAAATGCTTCTCGCCACTTTGGAAAAGAATTTAAAGTCCTTCCTGTGGCCATGAACTGTTGATTCTGACCTGCACCGACACTGTCTTTCTTTTGGACCTAACAACAGTCAAAGCTCTCCTACAGCAACAATCTACCCAAGCCCCTGCCGGAAATCGTCTTTCCGGCCCCTGACCTCCCAAGCCCTCTTCACGTCTCACAGAGAACATTTGCTTCCCAGGGTCTCAGGGCGCACGGTGCTTCCCCACAGCCTCGTCCTGCCGCCATGTGGCATGAGCGTGCCCTCACAGCAGGTGTCTTCTAACAGCGACTCATCCTGGTTCTGAATTAGCCTGAAGTCCTGTGACTAACACCTCTTCTCCCTGGAGGCGCACATGCCCCGTGAGGAGAAGCTCTTCTGCCCCTCTTCTGCACCTGTCTTCCGAGTTTCTAGCCTAATGCCACCCACACCACGTTCCTAATACACCTCCTATACAAATCAAAGTGGTGTTAAGCAGAATTTTTGGCTAGGTCGTCAGGATAGGTGCGATATTAAACCTAAAGCCTTGTTTTATTTATTTCATTTCTATTATTCATGGGCCACTCAATTATAGAAAGACAGAAAGGTAATAGAGACCAACATTAAGGGCCTCGCTGAAACACTTTCAGCAAGCAACCAGAAAGATTCGTCTAGTCTCTTAAACTGAATTCTTGGGGCTTCGACAGGGGAGGAGCCTTGGGAACTCTGGGGAAGGGAAGTGCACAATGCACAGGGGTTGGAATTACATGCGCAGGAAAACATCATTAACCATATTTCAAGTCACAGTGCCTCCCTTTTTAAAAAGTTATAAACACAAGAAAACCCTGGCAGCTCTTACCTTCCGTGCTCATGTCTGGGGTCGGCATCCAGATATAAGCCAAGCCTTCCTCCTTATACAGTCTCGCCAGAGTGCCCGGAGTCATGAGCTCCTGGGAGCGATTACAGCCCCAGGAATTCTGCAGAATATCCTTCTCGGTCTGGAAGTTCATCACAGCCGTGACCCCCAGCTCATGCTTCAGCTTGATGGTGATGTGCTCCACCTGGCGGGGACAGCTGCCCAGCCAGATATTTGGCAGGATTCTAGTAAGAACACACAGAATCAACGCTTATTTGTTGCTACAATCTGAGAGCTGAAGAGTGGCACAAGAAAAAAAATAATGATTTAGTATTAAAAATGCAAATAATCGGGGCTGGAGTGATAGCACAGCAGGTAGGGTATTTATTTGTCTTGCACACAGCCGACGGGTTTGATCCCGGCATCCCATATGGTCCCCCCGATATCAAGGTAATTCCTGAGCGAAGAGCCAGGAGTAATCCCTGAGCATTGTCGGGTATGACCCAGAAAGCAAAAAACAAACAAATGAATGAATGAAGGAATGAATGAATAAATGAATAAATGCAAATAATCTTAAATCTAGCCTAGGAAAAGCTGCATAGGAACGTGAAGGCTGGAGCCAAGACCACACCAAAAGGGCGGAGTGCAGCGCTGCACGCAGAGGCTCCTGTGCTCTGTGCCCAGAACCGCAGGGGCCCCTAAGCGTAGCCTGATGTGGCCCTAGTGTGGCCGAGTGACCTCCATCACCACTAGGACTAAGCGGCAGTGCATCACCCACCCTAACACCGGGTGTCCAACATGCGAACTGGGTGGACTATTGTACTCCCACAACCCGGCCAAACCCAGCGAAACAGAACAGGACCTGATAGCCAGCACTGTTTTATCTGGGGGAAAGCACTGGCACTGTTTGGAGGAAGCCATTCAGGCAACTGGAATGCCAGGAAATAGGCATTAGCAAAGAATAAAATCTAATAAAGCACACTAGGGGCGGGAGCACAGTGGGTGGGGCATTTGCCTTAGAAGCAACTGACCTAACTTTAATCCCCAGTATGGGATTACCTTCTTCTATACATACATACATATATATACATATATATACATATATACATATATATATATATATATATATACTATCACTATCACTATCTTCCCGTTAATCATCTATTTGCTAGAGCGGGCACCAGTAATATCTCCATATGTTCTGATTCTGATATATATAGTATGAAAGTTGATCCCAAGTTGATCCCGTTCATCCCAAGTTGCAGCCAACTGTATTATTTCATCCTTCCTTGCAGCTACATAACATTTAATGTGCATATAGCATCTGCATTGTCCGCTCATCTGACTGGAGCCCTAAGTAGTTTCCATATCCCGTACCTTCTGTACTTAGTGCAGCAGTGAAGAACAATATGCGCATGTCCTTTAAGATGAATTTTTTTGTATCCTGGGTCAAACCAAGTAGTGGAACTGCTGGCTCATAAATCAATTCTGTTCTTGCTTTTCGGAGAAATCACCATATTGTTTTTCACAGGGGTGGAACGAGACAACTTTCTTACAGTGGCGGGTGAGAGGGATGAGTGGCACGGAGGGGACCATATGAGATGCCTTTTTCGCCATTATTTCCACGGCTTTCTGATACTTGCCATTCTCACTAGTGTGAGAAGATATCTCACTGTCATCTTGAGTTAGATTTCCCTGATAAGTGGTGATGCCCACTGGCCACTGTTCAACTACAGAGAAGTGTTTATTCATGTCCTCTCCCTATTTTCTGATGGAGCTTTGGAGGGTTTTGTTGTTGATCTTTGAGAGTTCCTTACGTATCCTGGATTATTCAGCCTCTAACTGCTGTGTTGATTTTAAGTATTTTTCTCCCATTCAGTGAGGTGTCCTTTAGTTTTAGCCCGTGTATCTGCCATGCAGAAATTCTTTAATACAATATAGTCCCATCTGTTTATTTGTGTTCCCAATATCCTTGCCAATAAAATCATATCATTGGAAATGCCACAGAAGTCCAAATCTTGGAAGTTTTCTGCCAATGTTTTCCTCACTATACCTTATGGATAATGTCTAACTGCAAGGTCTTTGATCCAATTTGAATGGACTTTTTAAGGTATGAGGTATGGATCCAGCTTTATTTTTCATATGTGATTATCCCAGTTTTTCTAGTGCCATTTGCTGACAAGGTTATCTTTCCTCCACATCAAGTACCCAGACACTTTGCTGAAAATTAATTGACCACAGACCTAGGGGTTTACTTTTGGGTACTCAATTACAAACCATTGGTCAGAAAGTCTGTCCTTATTCTGGTACCATGTTGCCCAGCAGACGAGACTATCACAGTCCAGCTCACGCGGCTGCAAGCGGCTGCACAGTTCATTAATAAATGCTGTATTTAGAGGTGACTACAAGAGTATGCCACTCACACGGCAGAGCCTGGCAAGCTACCCGTGTCGTATTTGATATGCCAAATACCAGTAACAATTTCAGACCTCATTCCCGTGACCTGATAGACTGTTTGAGGCTCTTTATGTTCCTGGAGCAAGCAGGTGCCCTTGGACTCTACTAGAATGAGACAGGACGTATGGAGTTGTTACTGGTGCCCGCTCGAGCAAATCAATGATGAACGGGAAGATAGTGATAGTGATAGTGATAGTTGCTTTGATGACGATAACTTTGTGGTATACTTTCAATTTAGGTAATGAGATACATCCCAATTTCTTATTACTCAATATGGCTTTGAATATTTGGGATGCTGTGATTCCATACACACTCTATTGACTTTTCTAAGTTCCCTAAAGAATGACATCTGAATTTGGATGGGGACTGCACTAAGTCTACATAATAATTTAGGCGGGATGTTCATTTGGACAATACTGACTGTCAATCTTATTCCCAGTGAAATCAGGCACAAGGCAAAAATGTCCATTTTCTCCACTTTTAGTTAATATAATATTTAGAAGTGCTAGCAACAGCCATCAGGCAATATAAATAAATCAAAAGAGCTCCAAGTTGGAAAATTAGCCAAACTATCACTCTTTGATAGGATAATATATACAGAAGGTGCTAAAGAGTTCACTATGAGGTTCCTAGAAACCATTAAAAAAAAACTGTAGCCAGCTTCAAAGTCAACATATAAAAACTTGTTGCACTCCAATATGATCCTAATACTCAAATATATGACAAAGAAATGAGAGTCTACGCCATTCAAAATAGTGTCTAAAAACATCAAGTAATTAGGAATCAACTTAACAAAAGACATAAGATCTGTACCTTGAAAACTATACATCACCTTAAAAAAGAAATAGAAGATGACCTTAGGAAAAGGACCAAAAATATTTAATGTGAAACATTATGGGGGAAAAAAATGAGATATCATGTTCTTTTCATCAGAAAATATTAAAGTATAAAATGTAAATATTTTTATAATCAATACAAATTTAATACACATTACTATAATCTATTGTGCATCGTGACCATTGTCTTTTTCATTCATCATTTCAAATATAAAATATCTCTCCAGAACTAAGGAGTAGACATTATTTTTCAATTTTTACTTGAATCCCATCACCTAAAGCTATGCAGCTAACTAGACAACAACAGCAGACATTACTGAACCTCACCAGTGTTTCCTGATAACTTGTTTCAAGCATAATGAATTAAATTTCTCTGCCTCATGTTAAGCATGACTATGTGACTTGCTTAGGTCAAAAGTAAGCTCATGTAGAACATATCAGTTCTAGGATATATGTAAGTCCTTATGCATGAGTTATCAAGCTTTCTCTTAACCCTGCTGCAATGACTATAAAGGCATTGTGAGAGGCTAGATATATGGCAATGATTATGGAAACATTGAAAAACACCTTTTTTTGAGGGATTGAGGGTCTTTACTGAGATAAATAAATTTATCTTTACTGAGGGACTGTGATTTACAATACAGGGTTTCTACAAATTGAAGGGAGCTGCCATATCTGAATGCTATTAGAATGAGGAACAATCTGAGGACAATTTTGCCATGCTATGCCAAAGGCAGAGCAACAGGAGGCTGAGTAACATTTGTTCAACCAGGACTAAAGAAAGCCAGCTCTTCCCAATCCACATCTGACTGACAGCAGAAACTAACTGCCTGGCCAGAAAGGACTATGGAGACAAAAAATATCACGCAGCAAATTTCTCATTGCCTGCTGTGCCCATGTTCAGTTGTTTTGAGAACATCTGAACACTTGGCTGGTACTCATGCACAGTCAAATGTGGGGTGGCAGACTTCTCCAAAACACAATGCCAGTTGACCATAGAACATTTTCCAGTCTGGTTGAATCTTAAAATAGAGTTATAGACACTGGAAAAAACAAGTATCCTGGTAGCTGTTCAAGCCTCCTGGTTCCTGCAATTGCTATTGGGCACTCAGAACTGTGAGCTCCCATCTGCTACCCAGCCATTTGGCTACTAACATCACAGTCCTGACAGGCACTACTTAGAAAAATGGCACTGGTCTGCCAGGCTTTTTATTTCCAGTAGCAATCCAGAATGCCATAAAACCAAAGTCAATGCCTCTGGCTGGAATTAGTGAAACTAATTCTACACACCTCTTCATAAAAGCAGACCCACATACCTAGACCCCACAAAGAAACAGGCATTCACCTTCATTGACTGATGAAGACGAAACACTGAAGAACTTTCTTAAGTCCCTGTAGAAGATTTCAAAAGCAACAGTGTCACTGAACTGAGGAAATCGAAAGAAGAGAATGTCAACAAGAACAGAGAAAGTTTAAGAGTAGTAGGAAAATGTAATCAGAAATTACCGAGCTAAGGCGTTGTAGAAACAACACAGCAAGTAGGGTGTTTGCCTTACACATGGCTGGCCAATCAGGGTTCAATACCCAACATCCCAAATGGTCCCCAAGTACCAACAAGAGTAATTTCTAAAAGCAGAGCTATGAGCAACCCCAAGCCTCACTGGGTGTGGCCCCAAAACAAAGAAATTACTGAGCTAAAAACACTGCAGGTTACCTAACGCATACAGGAGAGCTCAGCAGCAGAATGTCAGATGCTAAGGAACAAATCAGAGTGCTCAAGGTTAAGGGAGATTAAATCATTTAACAACAACAAACTTGTAAAAAAAAAATTTCAAATAGGCATCAAATTCACAAAGGTGAAAATTTATCTACAGAAAACTATGTCACTATCAAAGAAATGTTCACTGGCTAGGAAAATTAACCTTGCTAAAATGATCATCCTACACAAAATGCTATACATAGTCAATGAAATCCCTATCAAAATTTCAATGGCATGTTCAAGGGCATAACAAAACACTAAGTTCAAATGCAACCATAAAACTACCCCTAAATAACCAAATCAATGTTTAGAAAAATGTTAGGAGGCATGATATTCATTTAGCTTAAATCCCACTATAAAACTATTTACATTATCAAGTCTGTGAGATATTACCAAAGTAACTGAGAATGCCAAGAAGGTGCAGGAAAGGAACCTAGTCACCGTGCGAATCACACAGCGATGGGTATGGTGCAGCAGTCGTACACAGAGAACAGTATTAAAAGTATTGAATATCACGACTCCTCAATGTAATTGAAAAGCAAAGTGATAGAAATTAAAATAACGTAGTGCTGGAATGAAAGGAGAATTTTGAAACAATAAAATAAAATTTTATTGAAACAATAAAATAAAATTTTATTGAAACAATAAAATAAAATAAAATAATAAAATAAAAGTACAGAACTTACTCTGAGATATGTGACAATTAATTTATAGCAATGGAGCTGAGGGCGTAAAGTGGAGGAAAGAAAGTCTCTTCAGCAAATGGTGTCTGAACATTGAACAGTTCCATGCAGAATAAATAACAAAATTAACTAAACTGGACCTCTACTTCAGATAAAACACAAAAGCTAATGCAAAATGGACTAAAGACTTTGATGTTTGTTGCGACTCCATAAATACATAGAGGACGACTCCACTGACAAAGGAAGGAAAAACAAACTAATGGAACTATATCAAACTAAATGCTTCTGCACTGCAAAAGAATTAAAGAAAAATAACAAGATTCCCTGCTATTATAAAAATTATATAAAACATTGAATTATAGAAAACAGTGAATTATCAGCATGGCATTGGAATAAAAACAGACCTGTGGACCTATGGAATAGAGTTGAGTATCCTGACACCCATCCTCAAACACATGATCATTTAATCTTTGATAAAGGTGCAAAGAGTCCGATATGGAGCAAGGAAAGTCTCTTCAACAAGTGGTGTTGGAAAAACTGGGCAGCTATGTAAGAAAGTGAATTTTGTGCATGGTCTAACACCGTGCACAAAAATCAGATCAAAATGGATTAAAGATCTCAATATCAGACCTGAACCCATAAAGTAAGCCAAAGAAAATACAGGAGAAACCCTCCACGACATTAAAACTAAAGGCAATCTTCAAAGGTGAAACACCACTAACAAAGCAACTAGAAGCAAAGATAAACACATGGGACTACATGAAACTAAAAGCTTCTGCACCTCAAAAGAAACAGTGACCAAGATAGAAAGACAGTCTACAGAATGGGAAAGAATATTCACCCAATATCCAAGTGATAAGGGGTTAATATCCAGGATATATCAGGCACTGGTAGAACTTTACAAGAAAACAGCCAACCCCATCAAAAAAATGTGGAAAAGAAATGAACAGAAACTTTGACAAGAAGAAATTCAAATAGCCAAAAGGTATATGAAAAAATGTTCATTATCTCCACTGCTGATCCACTAGATCTATCAATTTTAAAATCATCAATTCTCATACTTATTTCCCTGCTCCACCCATGTTGGAGCTTCTTTATATTCTTCTCTCCATCCCAGACTTGGATCCCTACAAAGCCTTAAAATCTCTACTTGTGATTAACCTCGAAAAGTGTTTTTTGTCTCGCCTAAGCTACAGGTACAGTTACCGGTGCCAATGTTCCCTTGCTGAAGAAGCCCTGCAAGACGCCCACACCGATGTTCCAGACACCTGCTCCAGCGCTCAAGACTCCTGTTCCAGAGTTCAAGATATCACACCGATGTTCCGGACACCTGCTCCAGCGCTCAAGACTCCTGTTCCAGAGTTCAAGATACCACACCGATGTTCCCGACACCTGTTCCAGCACTCAAGACTCCTGTTTCAGAATTCGAGATACTTGTTCCAGTGTTCATGAGACCCGATCCAGTGTTCCTGACAATTCAACGAGTTCCTGATCGCTGCTCTCCAGAGACTCATACTCATATGATCACCGCTATTGCTGTTCCAGAAGTAGCCCCACAGACTTTACACAAAATATAGCAAATTGACTCTCACAAATTATGGACAGTGCAAACTATAGTCCGTTATAATCAGACAGCTAAAAACACTTTGTCTTGAACTTTGCTTTGGGTCCCAAAACAAGTTAGGATCCTAAAGTAACATGTATTATCATTTTGTAATTCGAATTGTTTTTTCTTATCTTAATTTTCTGTACATTACTAAATATTTCTTACCTTTTCAATTTTTATTAGTAAACTAATCAGGGGGAGTTGTTGCAGGACTCCTTTAAGGGCCGCTGCATTAGCACACTAAAGGGCCTAGGTGAGGTGCAGGGAGGGATTATCTAAGGACATTTAACACTCCCTGCTTTCCATAACAATGGGAGGAAGGTCTGAGTTGAAGGGATATAAACTAGCCGGTTTTCACTCTCGGGCGCTTCTTTGGGGGCTGTGCTCGCTGTGAGCGGTCGCCCTGCTTGGAAGTGTTCTTCTCCTTTCCCAAAGCCTTTGCACGTGGTGGTCGCCATCTTGGCCTACACGTGGCTGGGGTTCTAGCCTGGAATCCTAAGCATCGGGTTTTTCCTTTTGCTGATTTGTATGCCTGAACCTGTGATAAGTAAAGTCTTTTTAAAACCTCATCGGATCCCTGAGTGCTCATCCATTCCTCGCCGGCTTCGGAGGTAGAAGGGAACTCGCTTCCCGGCACTGTCGGGGACCCCGGCGGAGCGCCCGACAACTACTCATCAGAGAGATGCAAATCAAAACAATTAGATATCATCTCATACCACAGAGACTGGCACATATCCAAAAGAACAAGGACAACAAATGCTGGCATGGATGTGGGGGAGAAAGAGACTCTCATTCATTGTTGGTGGGAATGTTGACTGGTATAGACTTTTTGGGAAAACAATATAGACATTCCTTAAAGATTAAAAATTGAGCTCCCGTTCGACCCAGTCATACCACTCCTGGGAATATTCCCAGAAGGCCAAAAAATACACAACAGAAACACCATCCACACTTTTATCTTCATAGCAGCACTATTCACAATAGCCAGAATCTGGAATCAACTAGAGTGTCCGAGAACTGATGACTGGATAAAGAAACTTTGGCACATCTACCCAATGGAATACTATAAAGCTGTTAGGAAAAATGAAGTTATGAAATTTTCCTGAAAATGGATGGACATGGAGAGAATCATGTTGAGTGAAATTAGCCAGAAGGAAAAAAGACAGATATAGAATGACTGCATTTATTTGCATGAGATATAGACAGACAGACAGACAGACAGACAGAATGAATGAAACCAATCCAAGGTCAGGCAAAATATGGATCAGGAGGTCTTGTCAAGGTGGAATCTACCACAAATGTGTGGTAGTCAGAGGTTAGGTAAGACAGAAGGGAACAGTGTGCTAATAATTGTCGAAAGTTATAATACTAGCCTAGAACTGAGCATTGAATACAGGCAAAAAGAGACACATGATAACCTCTAAATGTATGTATTGCAATCCAGTGTGTAAGAGAAGGGAGAGAGAGAGAGAGAGAGAGAGAGAGAGAGAGAGAGAGAGAGAGAGAGAGAAGAGTAATTAGACCAGAGAGAAATGCGGTTAGCCTCCAAGCAAGCAAGCACGGCTCTCTAATAAGTCTAAAGGCTAGTATACAAAACAACTATGAAGTAAAAACGAGAATCTTGTGAAGGCTTGGAGAAATATATACCTGGCTGTAGACTACCCATTGGTACAGATACAAGGCCTTCCCTCCTCTACATAGGACCTGCAGGAACACTTCCAAGGCAGATCTTGGCTGGGGCAATATTAACATTTCAATGGGGCTAGGTGAGGTCCTGGGAGAAGTTGTCTGAGGGGGATTGCCCTAACTGCTTTCCATTGATGTGGGCCTGCCTGGGCTGAAAAGTTATAAAAGCTGTGGCCTGCTTGCTTCCGGCCTTTTGCCTTTTGGCCTTCTCCCTCTGCCTCCCTCTCCCTTTCTCTTGCCTGTTGGGCCTTAGCACGTGCTAGAGGCCATCTTGACCTAGGATTCTAAACCGACACTGGCCAGGGCCCAGACAGAAACCTAAAGTCTGGGGTTTTCCTGTTACAGAACTGTAGACCAGAACAAGTATGAGTAAAGGCTTTTGAAACGTTGCTGGATTCTCACGCCTTTCTCCATCCAACGCCACTGATCCCCTGGGGCAGAAGGGGATCCCCTGACCCTGCTCCTGGATTTTGTCAGGGCGCCCAGCACACCCCTGACACGTATGCTACTTGAAATCATTAAAATATAAACTATAAACACAGTATTTCAACTGTATTCACCAGTGTAGTTATTTGAGTACCATAAAAACCAAAACCAGAGGCCCGCAGGAGCAGTGGACTGGTTAACTGCTGGCGGCCTGCAGCACAAGTCTGGCAGGTTTGGTGCTGTCGGAGTTTCATTAGCGTGGCTGGTGGGCCACCGCCCAGTCAGGGTTAGGTTGGGTTCAAGCGTGGAACCTCCATCCAGATCTGTGCAAGGTCTTTGGGTTGGGAGAACGCAGGTGGGGTACGGAGAGGAAGCCAAGGGATGGCCTCCTAGACAGGAGCACTTCAGACTCGGTGTCACCCCCACTCAAAGGAAGCGGGGAGGTCAGGGAGGCAGAAGCTACCGAGAAAAGAACGTGAAGCCTCCAGAGCTGAACACCGAGCAGACGTCAAGGGCACGTGGAAGGCTTTGCACTTCCAGGCTCTGGAGGGAAGAAGGGCCCTGGTCCCGACCCTCCTCAAGCAGACTCCCCAGCAGTCAGGAACTTCCACTCGCCACAATCGCAGCCATTGTCCAGGCCAGACTCCACTACTCCAGCGCCCCCACCCATGAAAGAATCTGATTTCAAATTCAGGTATGCGGATCCCTGCGACTACTCTCTCCAGGTTTTCTTGGAACCAGAAATGGGGACGGTCCTCCCATCGCCCTCCGCCCCCAGGAGCCCAGTGGTCACGCCTACGACCGCATCAGGCACCAGTGCAACCTCCCCTCTGCCAGGAACCAGCAGCCCATTTGGAAATCTCCAGAGACCAAAACGGCGACGCGCTACTGCCCTGCCCGTGACGTCTCCAAAGCCAGGTGTCACATCACATTTAGTAGACTGAAGCACAGGGCACCCAATAACAAGACATAGAAACAATTATTTTTTGTAAGCACATATCAGTAATTTCTTATACTAGTGACTCAAATGGCCCAATGGCTCCAGGGTGAGGTTTAGTAATCTTCATTAACCTTCTCCTAAGAAAATATTTTCCGACCATATTTAGCAAATTAGCGCTAACAAGCAATATGAAATAGATTATTCAGCGTATACTTAGAATAGGCTCAAACAGCGGTTGCCAACATTTGAGATATTGATGGTCCAAAGGTGCCTGTAACAACCCAGAAAAAGGTCATGACTTTATCAATTTTATTCCAATATATGTTACAATAATCAACATAATTATTGCCAGCTAAGGGAGCAGGCATGGGGACGGGGGGTGGGGGGGATGAAGGGCTTGGTAAGGGGGCGGGAAAACACTGGTGGTGGTATTGGTGCTGAATAATGAATCCTTGTAACCCCTGTACTGTAAAAACCTTTGTGCTTTTTAAATCAGTGTTTAAATAGTTAATTTAAAAAAAGTATTTTGCCACAATTCTCAAACTTGCTAAGAAACCAGAACTTAAATTATTCCGATTCCAAAATAAAGAATAATTATGTAAATAAATGCCAAAATAAAGTAAACAACACAACATTTTCATGAAGAACAAAAGAATAATGCATCTGGAGACTGACAAAGGTTAAATCAAAACATTTAATTCTAAAAAATCATGATTTAGAATCCCAATCGGAATCAATAGAATCACATTGGTTGTGTGACAAGATATTATTCTATCATCTTATTTAACCGTGATTTTCAAAGCATTTAATTGAAAACTAAACTAAATAGGAAAGTCAGAACAAATCAAAGCAAAACAAACTCAAATCTCATATCTTTACAGGTAAATAGAGATATTTCTCACCTAAAGTTTCTAATGGAAATACTCTTGAAACATGAACACACCCAAATAAATACCAGTTTTTGAATCCGTTCTACCTTTCTGAAAACATAATTTTTTCTTAGAAATGCTAAGACTGAATTCCTATTTAAGAAATGAGCATAAAATAATCTCTGATTTTCTATTCCAGATGTCCCCAAAACAAGGATGAACAAAAACTAAGGGTAAATTCTGAAAACAAGTACGATATTGAAGGACAGAAAAATTTATAAACTGTATTGATCTAAGTGAGACCTAAAGACAGAAGCCTGCAACTGCTGCAAATGCAGAAATCAATAGATTCTGCTTAATCCAAGAGCTCAGTGCCCTTTCCGTGCCTCCTAGCTCAGTCTGCAACTAAGAGGTGATATAGTTCCAGTCACAGGATACCCTGACGGTATCAAGATGGATGATAGACTCTCTGAACAGTAATTAAAATTTTACTCATCTATTCAAGAAAGAATGATTCATAGTATCAAACAATTTTTCCAATGTGATTTTTTTTCAGTTCAAGAAGCTTATTGAGGAACTAAGGTGACCAAGCCGGTGGGGAGGGTGTAACGGCAGTGGGTGGAGAGGGGACAGTGGTGAAGGGACATTGGCACCTTGGTGGTGGGTATTTAACACCGTCCCGTAACATTATATGCCTAAAACATAAATACTAACAATATTGCAAACCATGCTAAGTAATAATAAAGTGTGCTTATTGACTTCAAAAAGTTTCAGCAAAAACTGTTTTCATTTAAAACATATCAAACTTCAAAACTTAAAGAATGCAATAAAAAACAATGGAATAAAAAAACATAACATGCCATTATAAACTGTACTGCAAAAGTTCCAGAAATTATTTTATGACCAGCTCGAAATCAATCATAAGCTATGTCAGCGATACCTGCAGAAACAGGAAAGACGACTGGGAAAGACCAAAGAAAAGCCACTGTACAAGCGGGAGTAACAGTCAGCCGGCCCTGGCTAGCGAGGGTCTCAAACCTGGTATTACATTCAAGCCACTGAGGTACTTCAATTAAAACTTTGATTAGCAGGAACTTCTCTAGAGATAATCATAAAATGGCTCCAGAGTGAGATACATAATTTTCTTATTTTTTGCTATTTGTATTAGACATCAAAACTTAATGATAAATAGTAGTAACAAAATGAACTTACAAAAGTGTAGGATGGGGGGCCAGAGTGATAGTAAAGTGAGTTTGCATTACACATGGCCAACCCGGGTTCAATCCCTGGCATCACATAAGGTCCCCTAAGCACTTCCAGGAGTAGTTCCTGAGTGCAGAGCCAGGAGCAACCCCTGAGCATTTCTGGGTGTGACACCAAAAAGGAAAAAAAAAAGTTTAGCCCTTATCTGTGACTAACCCCATTTTCCTAGGTTCCTATTCATTCCACAAAATAAATAATACAATATTCATCTGCTGAGTTCGAGACTTCCAGTGTTAGGAATCATCACACATGTTCTACCTTTGAGCCAGGTGACTGGCCCTTTCTCACTGTTTTAAGAGTTTCAAGCAAGAGAGGTTTTTATTTGATTGTAGGAAGAGCAGTATTGCTGTTTTCATTCACCCTCTATAGGTTTATTTTTCCCCAAAATGAAAACGAAGTGATTTTTCTGTGTAACTAATACAGTAATGAACGTAGAGCCACAGCAGAGCCTGGCAAGCTACCCGTGGTGTATTTTGTTATGCCAAAAATAGTAACAATAATGGACCTCATTCCCAACAAATGGAGATGTTATTGGCGCCGCTCGAGCAAATCCATGAACAACAGGAAGACAAGTGATTCCTAAAAATTTACCAGATTTAATATTTAACAAATGGACCCAAACTCCAGGCCTCGCAGCTCTTAAGAAGGAGGTAGCAGAGGTCTCTAATCTACAGATCTTGACACCCTTCAACCACATAAAACACATATGGCGGAGGAGATGTGTACGTGTTCAGCTCTGCACACATTCATGCAAAGTTACATCCTTACCTTTCTCCAAAAATAGTTTCAGATTATCACAAACATGTGGGAGTCAGAGGCTAGGGAAGACAGAAAATGGAACAGTATGCTAACAATTGTCGAAAGTACTAAAACCAACCTAGAACTGAGCAGTAAATAGAGGCAGAGGCAAAAAGATACACATGACAACCCTTTAATGTATGTTCTGTAATCCATAGTCTGGAAGGGAAGGGAAAGAGAGAGAAAGGGAAAGAAATAAAGAACCTGCCATGGAGGTGGGCTGGGGGAGTGGAGAGGGAACCGGGGACGTTGGTGGTGGGAGATGGGCACTGGGGAGGGATGGGTGCTGGAACACTGTATGACCAGATCCAAATATGAACATCTTTGTAATTGTATATCTCACGGTGGTGTAATAAAATACTTATAAAAAATAGTTTCAGAATGCAAATGATTCATAAAGAGCAAGGATAGAAAAATTACAAAAGTATGAGAAAGAGCATCCATGAGTTGAATGTAGATCATCTTCTAAAAGGTCAAATCTAAAAGATTTTTCTGAGTCAAGACAAACATTTATTATATGTATATACCTTAAGAACATATTTTTAGAAGCTTTGGTACATCTACACAATGGAATACTATGCAGCTGTTAGGAAAAACGAAGTTATAAAATTTGCCTATAAATGGATGGACACGGAGAAGATTATGTTGAGTGAAATTAACCAGAAGGAGAGAGACAGATACAGAATGACTGCATTTATTTGCATAACATAAATATATATGTACATATTATGATACCAATATCCAAGGTCAAATGAAACATATATCAGGAGGTCTTGTGAAAGTGGAAATTATCACAAACGTGGTGGGGGGAGTCAGAGGCTAGGTAAGACAGAAAATGGAACAGTGTGCTAACAATTGTCGAGGGTACTAATGCCAACCTAGAACTGAGCATTAAATAGAGGCAAAAGGATACACATGACAACCCTTTAATGTATGTTCTGTAATCCATAGTCTGGAAGGGAAGGAAAAGAGAGAGAGAAAGGGAAAGAAATAAAGAACCTGCCATGGAGGTGGGCTGGGGGAGGGGGAGGGAACCGGGGACGTTGGTGGTGGGAGTTAGGCACTGGTGGAGGGATGGGTGCTGGAACACTGTATGACCAAAACCCAAATATGAACTTTTTAATTGTATATCTTTGTAATTGTAAAAAATTAAAAAAATTTAATAAAAAGAACATATTTTTAGGCCACCACCATGTAAGCTCATCTACCAGCCTTGTTCCAGAGACTTATAAATAAATCCTAAAAAAAGATAAATGAGCCTCAGAGCCGGAGCAATAGCACAGTGGGTAGGGCGTTTGCCTTGCACGCGGCGACCCAGGTTTGATTCCTCGGCATCCCATATGGTACCCCGAGCACCACCAGGAGTAAATTCTGAGTGTAGAGCCAGGAGTAACCCCAGAGCATAGCCAGGTGTGACCCAAAAAGCAAAAATAAATAAATAAACATAGATAGATAGCTAGATAGACAGTCAGGCATACAGACAGACAGATACATAGATAAACAGGTAAATGAATAAATAGATGAATGAATGAGTGAATGAATGAATGAGTGAATGAATGAATGAATGAATGAATGAATGAATGAATGAATGAATGAATGAATGAATGAATGAATGAATGAATGAATGAATGAATGATCAACGAGCCTCAGAAATTTCTCAGATACCTGGTCCTGGCTGAGACCTTGGGGCACTCTCCGGAGTGGAGCATACAGGACCCGTCCTTAACAAATCCCAGGAATTGCTCCCACACACCAACACCACCGCCAAAGCTCAGGCAGGACCACCCAGTTACATATTCTGGATTTTCTGGAGCAACATCGCCAAACTCTACAACACTGGCATCTCATGCACACCAGATCGCATGAGATGTACTGTAGAAGCCAACCAATTTTGAAGAACGAAAACATTAATACAAAAGGCTTAATTTGTAACATCTTTGTAAACCCTTATATCGTGTCCCCATAGTGAGATACAATTCTCAAATTTTCTTCTTCAGAACTTTGTTTTGGCATTTCACTAGCCATTGAATGGTAACAAGCAACATGAAATAGACTATGATGGGCCTGCTACGGTGACGGCTTGAGCAGTGGTTGGGAAAATGGGGACAGTGACAGAAGGAAGGTAACAGTGGTGGTGAGACTGGTGTTGGAATACTGAATGCCTCTAACAAATCCTCATGAACAACTCCCTAAACCATGGTGTATTTAAATAAAGTGGGGAGAGGTGAGTACTATTTCAAAAATATTCATGGACACATTTCTTTAAAAACATTTTTTGTAAAAATAAAAAAAAATCGAGTTAACAGGGCCAGAGCAACAGTACAGCGGGGTAGGGAGTTTGCCTTGCAAGCAGCTGACCAAGATTGGATCCCAGCGTCTCATATTAGTACCCTAAGCACCACCAGGAGTAATCCTGAGTATAGAGGCAAGAGTAATCCCTGAGTATTGCTGTGTATGACCCAAAAAGCAAAATAAAAAAAAAAGGAAAAGAAAAATCAAGTTAACTTGGCATTTTTACTATTTCTACTAAGACTCAGCAACTGCTTACATAAAATCCATCCTGTTAGACTACAATTCAACTAAGACCAGGAGGGGAAAACGATGGCTGAATATCAGGTAAGTTACTTTCTTGAACTACAAATTACATTTTGGTTCTGCTATGTTTTGTTTGTATTATTTAATGGGTCATACCAGCTAGTGCTGAGGCTGACTCCTAACTCTGTTCTCAGGGATCACACATGGCTCAGAAGACCACTTACAGTCTAAGGGTTCAAAGCCGGGCTGAGGCGAGCACCCCACTGCTCAACTATCTCTCTAGTCCCCAAATTCATTCGAGTGCATATGACTTTGTTGTTCCAGGTAACAACATCACAATATTACACCATTTCCCCACCCTGGGATCTACAGTGTCACAGTACTATAACATCATGGAGCAACATTACTTGCTCCATCTCAACTGACAGCCAAAAGAGGTCTCTGGCAGTCTTGAGTAGATTAAACAGAAAGAACATCTAAGGTCTGTGTGAAAACACACACAGTATTGGAGTCACTACCCAACCCGCAATTCCAGCAGACTGGGGGGAGGGGGGGGTGTGTGGGGAGTGGAGTGCAGGGGGGGAGGGAAGGGGAGCAACACTGTATTGATAGCAGAAGAGAGAAAAAAATAAAACAAGAGGGGCCGAAGTGATAGCCCAATGGTTAGGGTATTTGCCTTGCACATGGCTGGCCCATGCTGGCCCGGGTTGGATCCCCGGTATCCCATATGGTCCCTTGAGCACCGCCAGGAGTAATTCCTGAGTGCAGAGCCAGGAGTAACCCCTGAGCATTGCCGGGTGTGACCCAAAAAGCAAATAAATAAATAAATAAATAAAATAAAAAACTGCAAATAAAACCAATATCTGGACTCCAAATCATAGGTTCCAACACTAATGGTCATGAGAAATTGCAGAAAATCCTTTCCTAAAAAGTATAAATTAGAATTACTTGTGGTTCACAGAAAAAAATAAAGTAAAAAAAAACACAGGAATAATGGGATCAACGTATGAACACAGGCTTTTAAATATATTCCAGAATCTGGAAAGGTAGTACAGTGGTAGGGCACCTTCCCTACAGGAGGTCGGCCCAAGTTCAATCCTCAGCACTGTATATGGCTCTGAAACACCACTAGGAATGACTCCTGAGTACAGAGCCAGGAATAAGCCCTTAGCATTGCCAGGTGTGGTTCAAAAACAAATTTTTAAAACTTAACCAAGACCAAAATTCTTGAATCACAGCACCTTCTTCCTAGCCATATGAACACAGCACCATTTCAAAGAAAAAAAATGGATTTTGCTGAGATTCTTTATAAAACCCATCCAAAACTCAGAAGTGGAAGAGACTAGTATATTTCCTAAGTTGGATAATTGTGCCACATTTACTTTATTTACTATTTTACAGGCAATTTAATGTGAAATTTAAAATGTGCTCTGGCTCTTAAATAATGAGTAAAGAAAAAATGTCTCTCAGTCCTGTGGTTTAGATCTCATTAGAAAAGAAAAAGAAACATTAAAATCAGCCTCCAGTAAGCTCTAATCTTTACTACACACATAGCTTCTGCTGCTGAAAATTTGCCCTGTGGTGCCAAATATTAAGTTATTAATGCCAAAGTTCAACCCCAAAGGTACTTGTTATAGACTGGATAACTGCTCAAAGACAAACTCAAATTTAGAGTGGTACTAATTAAATTGTTGTTATTTAAAAAATGGTTTGATTAGTTTGCTTATGGGTCAGATATCAAAGTATATACAGGGCACATGATAATTATATAAGTTCATATTGTTAAGATTTTTTTAGATGCAATATATGGAGCAATCATTTTGTAAAGGTTATTTTTATTTTATCATAAGAGCCCAAATAACTTACTCAAGTAGTAGTCACCAGTACCTCCTAATGTGAAGTTCTTTGGAGATGGGCTACATACAGAGGTAATGAATCTAAAATGAAGTCAGACTCTAATCTAACATAACAGATAGCGGTTAGAGGGGGAACCTGGACGAACATATCACTGTATCACTGTCTTCCCGCTCATCATCAATTGGCTCGAGTGGGCACCAGTAACATCTCCTTATGTCCTGTCTCATGCTAGTAGAGCCCAAGGGCACCTGCTTGTGCCAGGAACATAAATAGCCTCAAACCATTCTATTAGGTCATGGGAATGAGGTCTATAATTGTTACTGGTATTTGGCATATCATATATGCAGAGAAAAGACAATATTGCAAATGAGATTACAGGAGCACAGTCACCTCCAAGCAAGCAGAGGCCTTAGAAAAAATCAACCTGCAAATCCACCGATCTCAGACTTTTATCTTCCAGAACTGTGAAACAACATTTTTCTATTATTTAAGCCACCTTGCTAACAGCATTTTGTTATGGCAGTGGTAGGAAACTAAATAAAGTCTAAACATGTACAATCAATTATTCTGACAAATAAACATACATCAAATGAATGTGAATTTTAAAAGGGGCCAGAGATAGTACAGAAGAGAAGGCACTCAACATCCATGAGGCCAACCTAGGTTTAATGCTGGACACCACATATGTTGGTCTCCTGAGTACTGCCAGGAGTGACCTCTGAGCACAGAGCCAAGAGTAAGCCTTGAGCATGGCTAGGTATTGCTCAAACCTCACCCCAGTTTTTACCTTTCACCCTGATATTTGTAACCTACAATTAACACTCATTTCTGGTTCCTAGGGTTGTCTTATAAACGGTGCCACCTAACCCTCCTTCCTTCACTCTTATCTTTCACTCCATCACAGAGCACCTCCAACATGTCAGAAAAGATAGTCTGGCCAGTAGCTGGGTTTCCTTCTTATAGTACAGGTGCGGGTCTCTGATTTTCAGAGAGCAGAACTCATTAGCGAATTGCCTGATGCAGAAGCCCATAGTCTTTACTCATAATTTGTTTGTTGCCCTGGACACGGACACACACACACACACACACACACACACACACACACACACACACACACACACACACACACACACACACACACACACACACACACACACACTGAGCTATAGTAGTATATACTAGCAAATAAAATAAAGCATCGAATACATCCCACTTGGGGGGGGCACGCCTCTGGGATAAAACCAAGACCTTACACCACCTCGCCAGTCTCTCAATGTCACTTCCTTAAAGTCAAACACATTAACAGAAAAACTGGGACAAATAACCAGTCTAAAAATCTTTTTTTATCTTGACACAAATTTTGAGAAAATATTCAATCAAAATATCTTCTCGGCATTTTAATTTTGCTCCCAAATTTGAACATTTCTTAAAAGAGTAAAATGTCATGTTTGATATTTTTTCACATAATGAGCTTCAAAGGATTTGTTTCAAATTAATGAATTAGAATTTTAAAACAGATTTTTAAAGCTACATAAAATTAGATATAGGAAGGATTTTCCGCCTCCTTTGGTATTTCGTTTTAAAGCCATTCTATCTACCTAGTCAACAAAAATGCCACGATCTCTGCTTTTAAAAAAAAACACCACCACAAAAAAATGTTTGCTTCTTTTTAAAGAAAACTGTAATTAATGTATTCATTAATTTAGGCAGGGAGAGGGGGCTGGGGAAAAGGAACCGAGCCAGGCTCAGCTCCATGCAGGGCAAGTGCCTTAAGCCCTGCGCTCTTTCCAGTACCTGATACCTGCTTTCTGCTAGAAATCCAGAAATCAGGCAAGACCGCCAAGTATGTGTGAGTCTACATTACTCAAGGACGGTCAGCAAAAAGGAAATAAACACATAAATCATACAAAACACATAAAAACAATGTGCCCCTGAAGACCTAAACAGGAAGTGAAAATAAGGCTCAGAGAGGAGAGTAAACAAGACCTTCAGGAAGGTGACAGTAATCCGGCCTTAGGAGGTAAGGGAGCAGACATTCTATGGGCAGACATTCTCCGAGGCAGACCTGAGTGAGGAACTTCAGGGGCCAGAGGGAAGAGCAAGGAAGGGATGTACAGATGGGCCAAGCCAGGTCATTTTGATATGCGAGGTGAGATGGATAAAAACAGGAAAGAAACATAGTTTTAAAATGGTGACCAGTTGTTATGCGGAAATGGACTGAACAAGAGCTGCAACAGCAGCTGTCAGAGGCGAGGGACGACCTTGGGGGTGTGACGGTTAGCAGGTACCGCTGGTAGCCCACGCAGAGCCTTGGGCTGACTCAAGGAACCAACAGAACTAGAACTTGCACATTCATCGGACAAAAAGGTTTAGAAAAGGAAAAATCAAAACTGACTTCACGGCTACTAATGCAATACAGTCTACATTTTTTACCTTTAATGAAACCTGTTTAAATTTCCTCACTACGCATTTTTCACAAGCTTCAGGTTAACTTTGAAAGCAGTATATGCTAAAGGCTTTCGCACCTAATGACTGGATGAGAGCAAATTACTCAAATTTTCTTTCAGTTGCCCATCTAAAATTTCTATCATAGAAATGTGAAGAAGGTATTTTGCTAATGGAAGACCTTTACACATCCTACATGTTGCCAATCAATTAGATTTAGTTCCTGTCCAGGGAAATATCCACTAAAGACAGAAGTGTACACAATCATGGAAAGTATCTACTCTGAACAACACTGCACACAGTAGAGCATATTTAGCTAACCTATTAATTAAAGCAATGTTTTCATTTACAAGTCACATCTGTGGGTCTTGATTTAGAATAAATGTGAATTTGTAAAACAATATATTTGGACAATTTGGTTTTATTTGGGGTTGGTCTGTTTTTGCAGGTGCCACACCAGGCAGCGCTCAGGGCTTACTCCTGGCTCTGTGCTCAGGCATCATTCCCGGTGGACTTAGGGGATCCTGACAAACCCATGTCATCCGCAGGCAAGGCAACCTGCTACACTATTGCCCCATCCTGTAATTGGAGCAATCTTACGTGTAATGATGGTTCTTCCTTTATCCATTATTAGTGATTCTCCATAGTCAGCCATCTATTTGATGTGTTGAACTACAAAGCATTCCTGAAAACAATCACTTGATCACTTGACTTTCCGTCATCAATTACTCAAGCAGGCACCAGTAACATCTCCATATGACCTGTCTCATACAAGTAGGGCCCAAGGGCATCGCCCACTCCAGGAACATAAAGAGCCTCAAACCATTCCATCAGTTCACGGGAATGAGGTCTATAACTGTTACTGGTATTTGACATGTCAAATGCAACACAGGTAACTTGCCAGACTATTAAATACTTTGAGCAATACTATGTTTCAAATTTAATTTCCAAGCCGAGGTTTTAAATTTAATTTCCAAAATTTATTTTATTTTGAACAAAACAAAATCTTTTACCGTCGTTATGATTATCTATCTCCCTGGTCAGTGCTGCTCAACCTTCTCTGCCATTGGCCACCTTCCAAACTTGCTTCCTTAATGTGGTCCCCCGTCCTACTGGCTGGTCCCCTAGTCTCATGCTATACCACTCCTGCACCCAATCATGTTTTCTCCCATGGACCCGAGCCATATCCCTGGAATCCAGGGAGGGAGTGGAAGCACATGGCCCGTGGCTAAGAAACGCTGACCTAGAGCACTGCTTCTCGAATATTAATATGAAGACCAACTGTGCAGGCCTTTTGTTCAATTGCAGATACTGACTCAGAAAATATGGGCTAGAGACGACTGAGAGTCTGAATTTTTCATAAGCTTCCCTGAAATGCCATTTCTGCTGGCCCTGAGACCCAAGTTTGAGGAGCAAAAGAATACTCAAAAAGGGATATTTAAATACATTCATAATGAATCATAACCACTTGAGAGCATTTATAACATTCAAGCACACTGAGAAGGAAGAGAAAGAATCTTTCATTTGGTCAAACATAAGATACTTTTATTAGGCTAAATATTATCATCTATTGTTGATGCTAATACCAGAAGATCATTATTAACTGAAACTTACTTTTAGAAAACTTCTATAAATCACAGAAAAATATGAAATCTTTGTAGCCCTCCTTCTTGAATTCCCCGTGAAGACTCTTCAGGAAACCAAAAGCTTTATTTACATGAAGGCTTCTTTGGAAGAAATCCCTTTTTTCTTTTTCAGCCTTGATTTGAGCATGAAAGGTAAGCACCTTCCCCTTACACTATCTCTCCAGCCCACCTCTTTTCTTATCTAGAGTGTTAATTATCATTTTGACAAGGGCCTATAACAAATTTCCTTTTGTGTTATTTTTTTAAATGCAGTTTGAGGTATTTTATATACAATGCTAGAATCTGAGAAAAAATATACCTAAGAATTAAAATTTATGAGATGGAATTTAAATGGTTGAAATCTTGTATACAAATAGGAGTCAGAAATTAGATAATACCCAAGTAGATAAACAATAAATACTTTATCTCCCACATAAAATGGGAGCAAAACAATGAGAGGCATGGGGCCAAAGCGATAACACACTGGTCGGGCATTTGTCTTGCATGCGCTGGACCCTGCTTCAATCCCCGCATCCCTTATGGATCCCCGAGCACCATCAGGAGTAATTCCTGAGTGCAGAGCCAAGAGCACCTCCTGAGCATCACTGGGTATGACCCCAAAAAGCATTTTTTAAAAAATAACAGGGGCAAAGGAAAGTTGCAAAACCAAAACTGTTAAACCACTGGCACCTACAAACCCCGGGAAATGCCATTTGTCTCATCAGAACACAGGTGTCCACTTAGATCCTCCTAGTTATGCAAATCAAAAGACCTCTGCTCCTGTAAGTGACCCACGGAGCCTGAGGACTCACAGACACAGAGCAGAGGACAGCTATCAGCGATACTTCATCGATTTATATTATTCATAGCTAGAAATGATCTGAAATCACTGGACACATATTGAATGCAACCCACAAGGACAATCAAACACAGACCCACACTAAAACTGCATATGGAAAGTGGTAAATCTCAAACAGTCTGGTTCTGTAGTTATGTATGTCAATCCAAAATCCCCACTCAGAGAAGAATGAATATTACAGCTGCTAGTACAATTACAATTCTCTGCAATAATCAAGTTTCACTCATGTTTGGAATATGGTCACATTTCTATTAATCAGAACCCATGGACCACATTTATGGTTTTATTTTGCGCTTGCCATGTAGCATCTTAAATTTTAGCTATTAACACCAGAGGCCAAACACAAAGAATAACAAATGCAATTCTAGAGCAGAGATTTGTAACCCTGGCTACGCAGAAGAATTTCTTAGAGGCATTTGTGGAAATCAGATGCCAGGTCCTCAATTAAAACAGAATTTGCAAGGCAATACCATGGGCCTGGCATCATCTTTTCCACACACACTCCAAGTGTTTCCAATCAGAGCTGGAAAAATACTGATTTTAGAGTGAGCAAGCAAATAAGAGAGGGGATAAGGGGAAGGGGGAGGGAGGGAGAGGGAGAGACAGATACAGAGGTACAGACACGAGAGAGAGAGAGAGAGAGAGAGAGAGAGATGTCATCCTCCCCTTAACAAAGCATTGCCGATCCATTTTTTTTAAATCTGAAAATAATTCTTTTTAAAATTATCAAACCACATTTTTACACGTATTGAAATGAAACTGATTGTGAAAACATGTATTAAAAGGGGGAAAGCAGAGGTAATTACTCATTTTTAAAGGATGCTCCATCTTTATAGAGGACAAAGTGAAGCACCACGTAGTGATGTAATCGATTTGCAGACGTATCTCAGGTATTAGTTATACTTATGACCTTCATAAAGGCACTGGAGCATCTCTCTGATCTAATGTGGAAGGGAGAGGACCGAACTGAACAAGCATTTCTCCCACTTAGCATTCCCAAAGGGTCTGGCCGCTGCCCAAAGGTGGACAGGGGACAGCACAGCCTGGGGCACGCTGTCAACATCCGCATCCCAGCCTGCCACAGGAACTGTTTTACCTCGGACAGGCAGGTATTCTAATTAATTGGCTTCTATTATTAACTTATCAAGACAACATTAGTTTACAAGACTATGGATGTCTGTGAGTTAGAAGCACAGCACCACCATCAGCAAAATGACAGTCTCTCCACCAGCAGGCTAGCCCCCTTTCCAGGTGGCCTTATCAAGGATTAAATGCATTAAACAGGAGATACCTTAAGGGTTGTGAGATTAAGTGGAATAATATCTGCGAAGCATTTCCTAGACCTCTCTGTGCAGATCAGACAACATTAAGACGAGGCACTGCGAGTCTTTCCTGCTGGCTAATATCACTCTTTTTGACATCAATGATCACTTCCTTGTAGAATGGTGAGATCCTGGTGGTGAATCCATAATGCAGCTCATGAAAGGATCTTGATGTATTGGGTTTGAACACCCTGTTTGGCTAGGGCTTTGATGACTGCTTCAGTCGCCAAAGAATCAAAGGCTTTCTGTAAATCAATGAACGTGAGACAGAGCGGCATCTTGTACTCCCTACAAACCTCAATGAGCTTGGTTACCATGTGGATATGGTCGATTGTGCTGAATCCTTTCCGGAAGCCAGCTTGCTCGCAGGGTTGGTCTTAATCTAGTGTTCTGCCAATCCTGTTCAGGATGACTCGTGTAAACAGCTTGTAGATGACGGACAACATCATTGATGTCAAAAGAGGGGTTCGACAGGGTGATACATTTCACCAAAACTCTTCAGCGCCACCCTCGAGAACAACATGCAACAATTAGAATGGGAAGGAATGGGAGTGAAGATAGATGGTCGGCAACTATACCACCTCCGCTTCGCTGATAACATCGTTCTAATAACACCAAACATTAGCCAAGCGGCACAAATGCTAGCTGACTTCAACCGAGAATGTGGAAAGATAGGTCTACAGCAGAATCTAAAGAAAACTATGTTTATGAAAAATGAACTAGTTCCAGAGGCCCCATTCACTCTGAATGGATCAGACATCTCTGAATGCAGCAGTTATGTGTACCTAGTTCAAGAAATCAACATGATGAATGACCTAAAACCTGAGCTGCGCAGGAGGAAGAGAGCGGCATGGAATGCCTTCAAAGGCATCAAAGAAATAGCTAAAAGGACAAAGAACCTCCGGCTTTGGGCACATCTCTTTGACTCCACCGTTCTCCCTGCATTAACATATGCCTCAGAGACCTGGACCCTTGGAAAGCAGGATGAGAATGCTATTCGGGTCTCCCAGAAAGGAATCGAAAGAGCTATGCTTGGAATATCACACCTCACTCAAGTGAGAGAAGGAATCGGAGTTCTGACCTCCGTCGCTATTCCAGAATCAAGGACGCTGTCTCATTTGCCAAGGCATCGAAAATCAGATGGGCTGGACATGTAATGCCATTTGGAGACGACCGCTGGACTAGAGCCATTACTGACTGGATCCCACGGGATGTCAAAAGATCACGTGGCTGCCCACCTACAAGATGGTCAGACTTCCTTGTCAAGACCCTGAAGGAACGGTTTGAGGCTCTTCATATTCCTGAATCAACCAGATGCCATTGGGCTACATTGGCACGTGATAGGGTCCAATGGAAATGTTACTGGTGCCCGCTCGAGCAAATCGATGAATAACGGGATTCAAGTGATCAAATGATCAAGTGATCAAGTGAATTATCACTCTCCACACCCCACTCAAAACAGTCAGTGCCTTTCACGTGCTCATAATGTATTGGTAGATTCTAGAGCAGGGAACAACAAAGCATTTCAAAACTTCATCTGAACAGCTAGCCTGTGATTGAGGATAAACGGCGCTCTATGAATACCAGGTTGTTCAGAGCTGGCCAATGGGTTTCCGGTCTCCACTCTAGCACACAGAGGTTTCTCTCTTTGACTTTACGACCTGATCATTTCTGACTCAAGAAGCAACTCAAGGGGCCGAGCAATAGCACAAAGGGTAGGGTGTTTGCCTTGCATGCGGCTGACCCGGTTCAATTCCCAGCATGCCATCTGGTCCCCATGCAGTGCCAGGAGTAATTCCTAAGCGCAGAGCCAGGGGCAGCCCCTGAGCATCAATGGGTGTGATCCAAAGAGAAAAAAAATTAAGCAACTCAAGGGACCAGAGTGAGAGGACAGAGGGTAGGGTCTTGCACATGTCCAACCTGGTTTGATCCTCCGCATCCCACATGGTTCCCTGAGCACCACCAGGAGTAATTCCTGAGTACAGAGCAAAGAGTAACCCTGAGCATTGCCAAGTGTAACGCAAAAAGAAAGAAAGAAAGAAAGAAAGAAAGAAAGAAAGAAAGAAAGAAAGAAAGAAAGAAAGAAAGAAAGAAAGAAAGAAAGAAAGAAAGAAAGAAAGAAAGAAAGAAAGAAAGAAAGAAAGAAAGAAAGAAAGAAAGAAAGAAAGAAAGAAAGAAAGAAAGAAAGAAAGAAAGATAGAAGTAACTCAAGGTGCTCAACTATTTTCACAAATATAAGCTTTAAGGGGCACATGCCACATGTATTATGTTATGTACTGACTATACATAAACTTTTATACCATAAGTAAAGAATTGCATGGCTGCAGCAGAAATTATATTGTTGACACAATCTGAAACGCACGCTGTCCATCCCGGCACAGAAATCAAATCTGCTGACATGTCTGTGCAAAGTGGTTGGGCAGGCAGTATCAGAGACAATTCCCCTAAGACCACCGGGTACCAACGACCCATCTTATGCAGCCCACATCAGCTGATCACCAGAGGACACTTGGTCAATCTAAACACCTGCACGTTTTAGGGCTCTTGGCAAGAAATCATGTAGCATCAGCAGAGCAAGGAACTCCAGCCACGAAGTCAGCAGAACCCAGGGATGGATTCAGGCCACGGAAGGGCGGCACTCGAGGCAGCAGGGTTTCAGGAAGCTCCTTACAAAACCGAAGACCGAAACCGAGTACTGCGCCTGGACTCAACACTCCACAATCTCTAGTGGCCACAGAGTGGAGGCTGAATCCTCTACCCCTCTGCAGATCGCAAAGGTCCTTCAGTCACAAGCTAAAGTGCCTTCAGCCATAAGCTAAAGTGGCTGCAAGCTAGAAAGAGCTACCCTGCAACGCCCGGCAGAGAAAGTTCCCAACACTGCTGTCTAAGTAGGGGAAGGCCAGGGGTGGGGTCACCCCAGTATTTAGGGATTGAGTTAGCTCCTTCACAGCGCAAAGGATCAGCACTGCAATTGCCTTGGCGGAGTGCTGAGTCCTAGCAGTTTTAGCAGACACAGCCTGGGGGACGAGTTCACTTCCCACCGAGCCTTTGAAGCTAACCCACTATCAATACTTAGGAAGCACAGTAGTCCTCACCTTCACAGAAGAGGAGGAAATGCAGGTGTCTACCTGTAGGTGGGCACTGTGGCCAGACAATGAACCCCTAAAATTCTAGCATGGGTGGAGGGCCAGCTGAATCTCCCACCCTGAACCTCAGAAAAGGTGCCTGCAGAGTAGGTCAGCAACAGCCACAGGTTAACAGACTCACAGTAAAAGGCTGGACTAGGAGTGTTGCGAGCAGGGCTCATATGTATGCTCATAATAAGTCTTCGTTCTCTTTTGAAAAAAAAAATCAAACAAGAAATTAAAAATGGTCTGAGAAGACAAAACATTAAGAGCTGTGGGGCAAGGAGACAGGCCACTGGTTAGATGTGAGAAGGGAAGGGAATTTCTCCAATGTCAACTCACCCTTCCCCCCCAAAACTATAACTCCTAGTATCAGTCAAGTGCAATCCTAGAAAATGTTCATTATGCTACTCAATCATCATTAGATATGTATTATAATCTCAACTTCATAGACTCATAAACAGCCAAATTTAAGCAACTTCCCCATATAAAATCAATGGTTGGGTTTATAGGCAACCCAAATTTTACTGTTCTCAATAAATCAAATAATGTATTTTTAAAGTGTGAAATCTGCCATTGTTTCTACAGATCATGCAATTCCACCACCGTATAAATTTAAAGGCCAGCAGAATATTATCTCAGAATCCAGCTTGTCCATTTCACCTTAACTCACACTTTCTAGTTCTAGTGCTTCTGTTAAATGTAAAGAAACACTACATAAAATTTGGGTTTCCAAATGCACTGTGCTAGACAATTGTTTATCACTGAGCAAAGTTTTAATGTTTCTACTTCCATGAAAAATTCACTGCACTCCACGGATTTGGCTCTGGGGTGTGGGTGGAGCATGGGAAGGCAAGGTGACAGAAGAAATCTACCCAAGTCCTACAAAGACGACGAAGCTGATGAAACATCTTACCAAAAGAAAAAGGAGACTCATTCAACACACATCAAAACACAGGAAGTATTGAATAGACAAAATGCGCTGTCTGCAACGGCAGCTGCAAACCTTAGCTCTCACATCCCACTGCTACAAAGATTAGTCAGCTTTTCTTGGCCAAATGTGAATTAGGAGAAATATAATTCTGTGTTTAGAAAATATGCCTAATTTACCACCAAAGCGATACAATTTGTCCTGAAGTAAGGAATTCTACATCAGCTTTTTAAAATGATGGTGATTGAGCAGACTACAATATACTTCCAGTATTCTTTTCTTTTCAGTTTTTGTAGCACCCTGATGAAAATAATTATGCTGTGGCGAATTTTCCTCTTAGATGTAATTTGGGCCATTTATCTGAGATTCTCGGAAGGGAGCTGACTTGACAAGTACAAGTGAACACCTGTTTCTATCAGTGTAAAGGAATATTTCCTGCATGTTTTCCCCTGCTTAGCAACGCACAGCATTTCAGCAACCAAAATAGTGAGTGATGTAGTAATGACTGACTTACCCAACAACAACCAATAAATAAAAAAAAATTAAAACAGGGATTAAATGGTGATTTTCTCTCATTTTTGTAAGGAACTAAAGAAAAATTGTCAAAAGCATGAAATAATCACAAGTGGGCTGTAACAGAGGGTGCTAAGTTACTCTAGTGTTCACCCCAGCCATGAGCACGTCTGCAAGAGGAATGGTCCGCAGCTACTCAGGTGCTTTTAAAAAATCACGAGATTTTTCAGGTTATTTTATAAAACGGGTCGAAGGGGATCTCCAGAAAATGTCAGTGTGCATTACTGTATGGGCCATGCAATGTGGGTGTGAAAATTCAATCCATTCTCTTCTCATTGATATTAAAAGTATGTGGTTGGCATAATACTTAGTTTCATAAAAGAATATGTTCCCAATCATGGTTTTATTGAAACACTAAATAATTCCATTTTCTCACTAAAACTGTGGAAGTTCAAATATATATATTTTAAGCTTTTATTTATTCTTTTTATGATCAATAAAAAATGTATACTGCTTTGACTTTTCCATCACATTTTAATGAACATTCAAAGGCCCTTTCATAAATAAATATATCCATTTAGCCTCCTTGCATTCCTGAGATGAACGTCAACACATAAAATGAATACACTATCAAAGATCTAAAACACAATTTAAATGTGTCTACTAAAAAAATCAGTTCACGAACTTAGAAGCAAACTGTTTTCCTTTGTCTATACCATTCCTTTTTGGAGGCATTTAATGGGAATCTAATTTTCTGATGGAAACAATTGAGGGAAAGTGCTGTGACAAATTATTTCAGTTATCTCTGCAACACATTAGGATTTTTTTTAAAAAAATTGAAAAACTGAGTACATAAAAAATTTTAACCTTTCCATTAAAACTTAAAATAGAATATACATATTGTGCTGCTCAGTAATTTTTCTAGTAAGCTGAGTAAATTTATTTAGCAGCCCCAAATCCAAAAAACTGAACTCCTACTCGGCCCTAGAAGACTCCCTCCCACTCTTTCCTGGTCCAGAATAACTGCTCTGTGACCTTCACACAGCACAGATTGGCTGTGCCTGTTTGGTAGGTGTATAATCCACCCTGATTTACAGACAGAGAACATTAGGGGCAGGGGCGTAGGGTGATTTACAAAGTGCTAGAGCACTCCTGAAGAGCAAAGACTGAACTGTTGGCCTAGCATCCATGGGACTACCTGCTGTGTCTGAAAGCCTTCCTGATCACCACGGAATGACCTGCTTATATTATTTTGCATATTCATTCCTGAAAGCTCTAAACTTGAGAGGCAACACATCCCCTCCAGAGGTACAGCTAAGCTATAAACAACATCAATAGGGGCTCATCACCTAGAAAGTAAGATTAATATGGGAAAATAAAGACAAGAGATATGACACTATCTTCATGTCTTAAAAAGACAAGTGACATGGCACTTAATATTTCAGTGGCTCTTTTCCACTCAAATCACAGCATTCACCTGCCACTGATAACTGTATTAGCATTCTAAAAAGGGGGCGGGGGGGACGGGGGACAGTAACAGAATGGTATAAAAACATTTATGAAACTGGTCTGTGCCATCACAGAAGGTGGAAAAAAATCCGAAAGTTCTAGGGTGATCAAACACCTAGAGCAGGGCCAGTCCTGCAGGTGAAACCTCAGGGCATGCACAGGCTTAGCCGCACACACCGCTGGCCTAACTTTCTTTCAAGACCTCCCCCCCATTATGGAGTGTATGAGGTAGTCAACTCAGAGTGTACAGGTTTAAATGTTAAACTCACCAAACATACCTTCACACAACATCTGGAATGATGTTTGACGGGCACTATGGCTTAACCAAGCTCGCACAAGGCTGACAAGAGCGATTCTGTATTACACGCTGTCCAAATGGGGCTCTTCCACTCTTCTTTAACACACACTGTTTTATGAGAATATTGAGGCAACTGCATTAGCATTCCAAAAGGAAATCAGGAACTCCAAGAGGTCAGGAAGCTTTTTGCCAAATTCCTTTGGTTCTGTATTGTCCAGATCTCAGAACTCCCTAAATATTAACTGACCAAGTGATACATTTTTTTAAAAGTCAAAGCTTTAAACAGTCATGTAATACAAACACCGCATAAAAATGTAGGTAAGCAAAAAAATTATTTAATAACCAGAAAGCAGAACCAAGAAAAAATAATTTAACTTGCTATGTTACAAAAATTTCATGACTACAGAAAATACAAAAAAAAAAAATTAAGTTTTGACGTGTCACACTCAGAGTCTAACAGAACCTCACAGCTGCCTTTAGATGCTTTATAAAGTAGTCAAGTTTATTACTACCTGGAGTAAACTGTGACTCATTCTCTTTCCCTGAAAATGGAAGGTCTGTGTTCACTGATGCAACTTCTTACTACTTAAAATAGAGTCCAAATAGAGCATTTGGCTCACAATTTGATAACTGGCAACTTGCTAAATTAAAATCAAATTCTCGTCATTTGGGCTGAGCAATAGCCCAGTGGGGAGGGCATTTGCCTTGCACAGGGTTGACCCGGGTTCGATACCCGGCATCCCATATGGTCCTCTGAGCACCGCCAGGGTAATTCCTGAGCAAAGAGCCAGGAGTAACCCCTGAGTGTCGCCGGGTGTGACACAAAAAGAAAAAAAAAATCTCATCATTTAAGTTCTCTATGTCAATGTAAATGTTTAAAGTTCCTGAAATTGGTTATTTTTTTAATTTCCAGGATCCCTAATTTCACTGAACCTTTGCCACCAATGATGGGATCTGTTTGGAAGTCTTGTTTAGATGGTCAGCACCTATGGTTAACTTTCATATTCATCTTTGTGAACTGTTTTGACCATTGCCCAGGTTGTATGAGACTGTTTGGAATATCTGGTTTGTTGTGAATGTGTGTGGTCTGTGTGGGGACAGGTGTATTCACCTGGTTTTCAACACAGCCAGTTCTACTAAAAAAATGAGAGCAGGACTGCTGTTCCTAATGGTTTATTACCATCATTCTCTAACTCAGAAACATAGTTACTTAACTATGTTAAGTATGCTTTAACTATGCTTTAAAATCCATTACTGGGTACAAACAGCACAAAGTGGCTATTAAGTATTTAACAATTACTTGTAAATAGCAAGTAAGATCAAGTAGAATAAATCCAAGGAATTGTTTAGTGATTTTGTAATATGCAGTACTGTATCACTCTATCACTGTCTTCCCGTATATCATCGATTTGCTAGAGCTGGTACCAGTAACATCTCAATACGAGCTGTCATATGCGAGATAGCCCAGAGGGCATCATCCCGCTGCAGGAACATAAAGAGCCTCAAACCACTCCATCAGGTCATGGGAGTACACACACATTAAAATAAAAACTTTGAGACAGCTGATAAGATAGAATGAGCTGAACACATGCTCTGTGGTCAGTTTCGGGTTTAATCCCAGCACTGCCTGGTCCCCTGAGCACTGTCAGGTGTAGCCCCAAGACTAAATTCAACAGATCACCACTGTTCCTTCTGGAGACACAGGTGGAGGGAAGGACACAGTGGGAGGGGGAAGGGCACAGTGGTAGGGGAGGGACACTGTGGTGGGGAAGGGCACAGTGGCTGGGGGAAGGGCACAGTGGTGGGGGAAGGGCACAGTGGTGGGGGGAGGGCACAGTGGTGGGGAAGGGCAGTGGTGGGGGGAGGGCACAGTGGTGGGGCAGGGCACAGTGGTGGGGAGGGGCACAGTGGTGGGGAAGGGCACAGTAGGGGGAAGGGCACAGTGGTGGGGGAGGCACAGCGGTGGGGAAGGGCAGTGGTGGGGAGGGCGCAGTGGTGGGGAAGGGCACAGTGGTGGGGAAGGGCACAGTGGTGGGGGAGGGCACAGTGGTGGGGAAGGGCAGTGGTGGGGGAGGGCACAGTGGTGGGGGAGGGCACAGTGGTGGGGAAAGGGCACAGTGGTGGGGAAGGGTACAGTGGTGGGGGAGGGCAGTGGTGGGGAGGGCACAGTGGTGGGGAGAGGAGCACAGTGGTGGGGAGGGGCACAGTGGTGGGGGAGGGCACAGTGGTGGAGGAAGGGCACAGTGGTGGGGGTGGAGCACAGTGGTGGGGAGGGCAGTGGTGGGGGAGGGCACAGTGGTGGTAGGAGGGGCACAGTGGTGGGGGAGGAGTACAGTGGTGGGGGAAGGGCACAGTGGCGGGGAAAGGCACAGTGGTGGGGGAAGGCACAGTGGTGGGGAAGGGCACAGTGGCGGGGAAAGGCACAGTGGTGGGGGAAGGACACAGTGGTAGGAAAGGACACAGTGGTGGGGGAGGGCAATAGTGGGGAGGGCACAGTGGTGGGGAAGGGCACAGTGGTGGGGAAGGGCACAGTGGTGCGGGGAGGGCACAGTGGCGGGGGTGGGGCACAGTGGTGGGGGGAGGCACACTGGTGAGGGAAGGCACAGTGGTGGGGGTGGGGCATACTGGCAGTGGGATTGATGTTGGAACACTATATGCCTGAAACAGAGACTCAGAGACATGGGGCAGAGATGCTATTGGCTCTCCCTGTGCCCAGCCGTTCATGAGGTACCCAGGAGGGATGGCGAAGTTGTGGCCCTGGCCTGCCACCCCAGCAGAGCCTCGCAACAAGCCAGACAACCCCCCACTCCATGAGGACCTCCATTTTCCACATCCGGACTTCCCCCTCCTCAGAACTCCACCCAGCAGACCAGCCCATCACAGCCCGGCTCAAGCGTGGCCACAAGCTGCCGCCCGGTTCATCAATAAATGCTGGACTTAGAGATGACTACAAGAGTATGCTACCCACACAGCAGAGCCTGGCAAGCTACCCGTGTCGTATTTGATATGCTAGATACCAGTAACAATAATAGACCTCATTCCCATGACCTGATGGAATGGTTTGAGGGTCTTTTATGTTCCTGGAGCAAGTAGGTGCCCTTGGGCTCTACTTGCATGAGACAGGACATATGGAGATGTTACTGGTGCCGGCTCGAGCAAATTGATGAACAGGAAGACAGTGATACAGTGATGCCTGAAACAACTGGATTATGAAGAACTTAGTAAATTACTGTATCTTAAAAATAAATTTAAAACTTTTAAAAGATATGGTTCCAAAAGTTCTAAAAAACACCTCTTCCCACTTTAATGAGATTTTTAAGGTCTTTTTGTTGCTGAGCTTTGTATTTTACCTTCTAATACTAGTTCTTTGTCTGAAGTATTGTGTGCAAATAAAAAAATAAAGTTTGTGTCTGACTGTAATGCCAATTATGAAAATAATTTAGCATGTGTTTGAGCACTGTGTTCATTTAATTTAATCCCGGCATAGCTTTTTATAAAAATAATTTTAAACTTTATTAAAACACTGATTTACAAAGTGGTTCACAGTACCGTTGCTTCAGATATTCAATACTCCAACATCAGCCCCACCACTGGTGGTATGTCCTTACTGCCACCAAAACCCCTAGTTACCTGCCTACCCCCGTTTCTGTTCCCTTAGCAGCACTAACTATACTGTTCATTACAACATATATCTCATAATGGTATCTCATAGAGGTCATGACCTTCTTACTGAGCTGTTACATGAGAACTGGACTATCTATGTTATTGCTTTCACTTACTGAATTTATTAAATTTAGGGATGAAATTTAGAGGGCACCTACTCAATTTTTAAATAAATTTGTTCGTGTTATTTTCTTACAAATATTCAATATTAACCCTGATCCCATCACCACTGCAACTTCCCACCACCGTTAGTGAGATAGAGAGAGAGAGAGAGAGAGAGGGAGAAAGAGAGAGAGAGAGAGAAGTACCTGCCATGGGGTGGGTGGTAAAAGTGAGTGGGAGGGATAAAAATTGGGGACACTGCTGAAGGGATGGGTTTGGAACACTGTGTGACTGAAACTCAATCATGAACAACTTGGTAACTGTGTATCTCACTAATTCAATGAATAAAATTTGATTTTAAAAATGAGTATCTCTAACAATTGTCGAGGGTACTAATACCAACCTAGAACTGAGCATTAAATAGAGGCAAAAGATACACATGACAACCCTTTAATGTATGTTCTGTAATCCATAGTCTGGAGGAAAAGGAAAAGAGAAAGAGAGACAAAGGGAAAGAAATAAGGAACCTGCCATGGAGGAGGGCTGGGGGGGGGGAGGGAACCGGGGACGCTGGTGGTGGGAGATGGGCACTGGTAGCGGGATGGGTGCTGGAACTCTGTATGACCAAAACCCAAATATGAACTTTTTAATTGTATATCTTTGAAATTGCAAAAATAAATAAATAAATAAAATAAACACAAACTTTAAAAATAAATAAATAAATCTTTATATAAAAATAATGAGCATCTCCTCTCGACACCCCATCCCATTGTCCCCAGCACCACAGAGACTGACCCATGGGTTCCAAATGTGTCAGGTGAGTTTCCAGAGAGCAAATAATAATGAGGCACCCGAAGTCCCTTGAGGGATCAGAGACGTTAGAGGCTGCACAGCACAGGAGGTTCTGGCTTTGTACTCAGCAGCCAACCTGGGCTCAGAACCCATCCCAGGAGTCAACCCTGAGCAGAGCCCGGTGTGTCCCAGGAAATGAAATAATAAAGAAAAAAAATGAGTTAAATAAAGTTCACTACATTTATCATTCTATCATTGATATAATTGATTTTGTACAAAGAATTGTGTTGAGAGTCGTGAATACCCTACACTGGGCACATATCACACTGAGAGAATATACAGCTATCTGATCACTTGATCACTTCACGTGAGATCCCAGTTATTCCATCGATTTGCTCCAGCAGGCGCCAGAAACGTTTCCATTTGACCCTATCTCGTGCCAGTGTAGCCCCTCTGATACATCAGTAAATAACTTTCCTAGAAAACAAGTGGGCAGGAGAAGAGATGAACAGAAACTTTGACAAGGAAGAAATTCGAATGGCCAAAAGGCATATGAAAAAATGCTCATCATCACTAATCATCAGAGAGATGCAAATCAAAACAACAATGTGATATCACCTCACACCACAGAGACTGGCACATATCCAAAAGGGTAAAAGCAACAAGTGCTGGCATGGATGCGGGAAAAGGGGACTCTCATACATTGTTGGTGGGAATGTCGACTTGCACAACCCTTCTGGAAAACAGGATGGACATTCCTCCAAAGACTAGAAATTGAGCTCCCTTTTGACCCAGCCATACCACTCCTGGGAATATAGCCTGGGAAGCCAAAAAACACACAGCGGAAACACAATCCACACTTTTATTTTCACAGCAGCACTATTCACAATGGGAAGGGGGAGGGAATTGGGGACATTGGTGGTGGGAAATGGGCACTGGTGGAGGGTGGGGTGCTGGAACACTGTGTGACCGAAACCTCCAAACATGAACAACGTTGTAATTGTAATCTCACTGTGGTATAATAAAATATTTAATAAAAATAATAAACTGGAAAAAAAAACAAGTGGGCAATTATAGAAGCAAAGCTTAGGCGCCAACCTGGGGCATACAAAACCTCTATTTTTGTTACCAGAGAAAGAGCCATCGGTGATTTGGCAGCACAGGAGGCCCGGTCAGTACCAGGATCTGTGAACAGGACGGCACGGTGTCCACACAGACAGATGAGCTGATAGAGCTGTAGGGATACAGACCAAGGAGCCTGCTGCCTCCACCAGGGCAGTCACACTGACTTATTCACGGTAAGCCCACACTACGTCCTTATTCACAGAATGCCATGAACAGCATCTGAATCTTAACTCCTTCACTATTTTATTGTGATAGCCTGAAATCCAAACTTGCAGATATAAACGGGCATAATGAAATGTTCTTTTGGTAATAGTAAGGGGCCGGAGGGATGGCTTCCACACGGTCAACTCATCGGTCCCCAGCATTCCACAGGGCCCCAAGTCCACCGAGAGTGACCTGAGTGCAGAGCCTGGACGAAGCCCCTGAGACCCTGAGAACTGCTGAGTGTGCCCCAAACCCGCTCAAAACAAAGAGTAAAATACTCAAATAACTGATTTCTTTTCGAAATGCAACAAAACTCTCAGTGTCCACTAATAAAGCAGGATTTATTTCAGATCGAGAACTAGTAAGTTTGCATTCAACACTTAAATTTTAAAATTGAGAAGGCATAATAAAAATAATAAACTGGAAAAAAAAACAAGTGGGAAATTACAGAAGCAAAGCTTAGGCGCCAACCTGGGGCATACAAACCTCTATTTTTGTTACCAGAGAAAGAGCCATCGGTGATTTGGCAGCACAGGAGGCCCAGTCAGTACCAGGATCTGTGAACAAGATGGCACGGTGTCGTGCCGTCGAAAAAAGGATATATTTTTTTATTGTGAGAAAATTAAATCCTGTCAAAGAGATGGCTGAATAGACTGAGCACGTGTTGTGCACTAAGAGCCCAGGGACAATCCCAAGCACTACCTGTCCCCTGAATACTGCCAGGTGTGAAGCAACAAACATCACTGTCTCACTGTATCACTGTCTTCCCGTTCATCATCGATTTGCTCGAGCGGGCACCCAGTAACATCTCCATATGTCCTTTCTCATGCTAGTAGAGCCCAAGGGCACCTGCTTGCTCTAGGAACATAAAGAGCCTCAAACCATTCCATCAGGTCATGGGAATGAGGTCTATAACTGTTACTGGTATCTGGCATACCAAATGACACGGGTAGCTTGCCAGGCTCTATCGTGCAGGTGGCATACTCTTATAGTCACCTCTAAATCCAGCATTTATTGATGAACCGAGTGGCTGCAAGCGGCCACGCGAGTCGGGCTGTGATCAGCTCTTCTGCTGGGTGGATTTCTGACGAGAGGGGAGTTCGGATGTGGAAAATGGGGGCGCTCGTGGAGTGGGGGATCGTCTAGCTTGTTGCGAGGCTCTGCTGGGGTGGCTGGCCAAGGCTAGAACCCACCTAAAGATTTAAGTCATTAAAAATAGAAATCTCTTTTCTTCTTTTTTCCTCTCCTGTCTCATTCCCTGGCCCCCTCAGGCTTCTTTCACAGTCTTTTTTCTCTTTATTCCTCTGACTGGATAATTACCCATAAGCTACATTACTTCACATATTTACTACTGATGCCCTTTATGAACTTTAATTTTAGTTATTTCATTCTTCAGTTCCATTACTGTTTGTTGATACTCTCATTTTGTTCATCCATTTTTCTTTAAACATTGCTAAAAGTGGTATCTTTATGATTACACTTTCAGTTCTCAGGTAAGCCATATTTCCTGGATATCAGTATTTTATTCTTAAATACCTTCACACTGATTCTCTCATCGATCATGACAAAAGCCTGGGAATCAGGCAAGAAAGAATTCCCAGCCCTGTGAACACAGAGGAAACCACGGCAGGGAACACATCTCATCAAGGAGACTCAAGGGGCAGTGGTTGCGGTTGCAACAAACATATAAACAAAAAATAATAATAATAATTAGATCCTAAGAAATGAAATCCTGACTTTTCTAGGGATGGATTAGATTTGTGTTGATAGAAGCAGGCTTCTATCAGGCTGACAGAAGTGATTCTTATCGTAGCATGTATTTAGTTTTTTCTGACCTTTGCGTGCTCTCGTTTATATTCGCCTCCATCCCCTTTTTACATTTGTTTCTCCTCCTCCTGTGCCAGCTTCTCTAAACCTTCTCTGACTTTCAGGATAAGCAGCATTTTTCTAACAACTTCTTTGGTCAACTGGGGTTTGAGGCCAGGTCAGATTTCAATTGGAAATGTAGGAAGGCAGCGACGCCTTTTCTTAAGACTTTCAAGTTCGTATTAAGGACAGATTTCATGCTCTAATCAAAAAACTGTCACCAACTCTGAGAACAGCAGATTTACACTCTCTGTCCACAGAGGTGCCGGACTCACCCGCAGGAGGCAGGATAATTCATCTCATGGGCTGCCCTTCAGGTCTGTCCTAAACTCACACTAAACTCCCCTCCGCTGAGGACGTCTGTTCCTCAACTGTCTGGAACACAACTTCATTTCCTTAATTTTTCTTATGATACTCATTACTTTTATATGTATTTTGCAGTTAATGGTTTAATGTTCAAAAAAAAAGTCTATTTGCATTAGGGAAGAAAGAAGCCCAAGAAAAAACGCATAAATAAGAGGAAGAAATGAGTCAAACAAACAAGACAAAACGATCTAAGCGCAAGTGCAGAGTCCAGTCTGCACCTGCCAAGCATGCAAGCACACTGGCCCCTTTCTGGGTTTTGTTCTTTATTTCTATAACCCATTAAATGGCTGACCTGGGCCACTCTCTACAGCATTTTTAAATTAAGATCTTCTTATTTTAAATGAAGTCTTGTTTGGAATCACCACTTACAGCACTGTTGGCAGAAGGTAGATCTAAGGATATGCAAAGGAAGGTCTGATGGATACTGCCTGTTAACAGATACACAGGGACTTCCGGCAGACTGTCTCCCAATAGAGTTAGTATGTAGAAATCCCTAGTGAAACTGTTTATCAGCTGCAGGTATACCCAGACAAGGCTATCCTAGGTCATTTCTCTGCACATTTCCCTGTTGGCTATAACTAGCCCAAGATGGAGTCTAATGGACAATGCTTAAAGTTAGGCAGAAAACAGGTTTTTCTTGTTCTTCTGTCTGACAAGTCCTTGACATCATGGGCTAGTCCTGAAGGCTGCATTAGCAACTGTAATGCGTTCTTTGTTCATCTCATCTTACCTAGAGAGCACCCCCTGCAGGTTTTTGGTTCCTGGTTGTCTTCTTCCTATTATTCCTAAGTCCTATTCAATGAATGTGAACTGTCTTTGTAATGTAAACCATGCAAACTTTAAGCTGTATTGCCCTTTGAGATGAGAGATAAGAGAGTTGGGGTCTGTGTGGAGGGGGTCAGTCAGTTCGGTCAGTCAAATGAGTTAGTTCAGGTCAGCGAGCTCCTGCCATGATGCGAACTGCTGCCCCTCTGGCTGGTGATTATTAAAAATATTAATGGAAATACGTCGTGTTCCTGGTGTCTCATCTCTGCGCCTCCGACCCGACAGGACATTCCTGCTTCATCTGGCGCCCAACGCGGGGGCTGGCCTGAAGGTGAGACAAGGGTTACAGACGGGAATAGGAGGAAATAAGTTGCACAGGGTTTACACAGCCTCCTGGAAGCCGGAGTAATTTTTTGCGGATGGGAAACTCCACGTCGCGGTTAGAAGGGTATACTGATGTGCTTATGCTTCTCACTAAGGCAGCTGGACTGCCGTTGAAAGAGAGTGTTTTAAAAAGTCTCCTTAAGAGAATACAGAAGCATTGCTACTGGTTTGAACCAGAGAGCAGGGAACAGTTCAACCCAAAAGTATGGAAAAAGGTTGGAAAGGATTTAAGGCGTGCCCATAGAAAAGGGAAGTAATCCCAGCAGAAGAATGGGGTGCATATGCTTGCATTAATTTGGCTTTTAATGCCATTTGAATCTGATTCAGAGGAAGAGGAGGAGGACATAATTTCTTCTAGGTCAACTTCCTCCTCTCTCTCCCCACCCCTTGTATCTCAGGCTAAGGAGGAACTAACCACATCTTCCTTTGAATTACCTCCTAGCGAGTCATTGTCAGCCTCACCTGCCTTTGTAAATTCTAATACAGAAACAAGGCAGGCAGCATCACAGGATGATAGTTTTGATTCTGATGCAGAAATAGAGGCGCCTTCACATGAGGCAGCGCTCTGGAGAGAAATTAGTGATCTCCATAAGAAAGTAGATCTGCTGAGTAAAAAGGCAAACAGGTCACCTAGGCCTAGGCAGCCTGAGTTTCGCCTCCCTACAGGGGCTTAAAGATTCCCTTTGTGAACCTGGAGCTCATGCTATTCCAACGCCCCAATATCCGAATCAGAAAGTAGCTACAGCTCCACGCCAATATAAGTTAAATCATGAGCTGCGTACATTAATGAATACTCCTGATTCTTTTAATAATAATCCACAGCTTTATGCATTTCCTGTTGCTCGCAATCTAAATACACAAACTAATAAATATGAAGGTGATTATCAAGCTATTCCTTTTAAGTTTCTGACCTCCCTAAAACAGGCTGTTTCAACGTATGGGCCTACGTCTACTTATGTTTTTGCTTTGCTAGAGAATTTTGCTGAAGCTAATGTCTTACTTCCTTGTGATTGGCAAGCGATTGCAAAGGGTGTTTTGGAAAAATCACAGTATATTCAGTTTAAGTCTTGGTGGCATGAGGAGGCAGAAAAGGTTTCCACGAAAAGGTATCCCAAAAATGCTGAAGCCACAGTAGCGAGAATCATGGGAACAGGCAATTGGTTAACGGCTGCAGATCAAATCAAAATACCTGCAGATATTTTAGATTTGACTACTAATACATGCTTGAAAGCATGGCGTAATTTGGAAGCTCCAGGGAAACAAGCAATTGCATTTACTAAGGTATTACAACAAGCAAATGAAACTTATGTGGATTTCTTAGCCAGGTTAGAAGATACTTTAGAAAAATCTGTCCCGGATGCTACTGTGCGTGATTTACTTATGTCCACTTTGGCGGTAGAAAATGCTTCTCCTAATTGTCAAGAGGCAATCCGGGCCTCAAAGTTAATCGGGAAAGATACTATAGATGATTTTATTCGTGCTTGTCGAGACGTAGGGTCTGCAAAGTATCAGGCCCGAATTTTAGCTGCAGAACTCCGAAATGTTAATCAAATGAGATGTTTTGATTGTGGGCAGGAAGGACATTTAAGAAGAAATTGTACTAAGAAAAGGGAAGGGAGAAACCGCTCCCAGTCTTCTGATTCTGCACTCTGTAAAAGGTGTGGCAGAATTGGACATAAAACTAAGGATTGTTACTCCAGAAAGCATAGAAACGGGTCACTGCTTGCTCCCCATCTCTACAGAGTCGGAAACGAATCAAGGGGCCAGTCCCGAGGCCCCACAAACAACCCGGGAACCCTACCGAAACAATCATAAGTTTGTTAGAGAGTGAGTCTGCCAGCTTGGCTCCAGCGGCCACGGAAAAGCGGGATTTTTTTTTCTGTAACTAACCACGCCGCTCTAGCCGCTTCCAAGGCCTCGAGCATTCCCACGGTTTCTCCTGACCAGCCCCCTCCCAATTGGATGGGTGGAGCCAGCAGAAGTGGCAGCCCAGAAGCCAAGCAGATGGGCGAGTGGAACAAAAGGCAGGCAGGCGGCAGCTTTAAATCCTAAATCGCCATGCAGTCTGTCTGCTCCCTCCCCTCAACCTAAAGGCACTCCTGCTTTAATTCGTATTTCAAAATCTGAAACGCTGGATAGCAAACCTACTTATATCACTTTACAAACTGCTAAGGATAGTACTGCTTTGGATATTCCAGTCATTCAGGATTTGTTTTTTAGCTCCTAACAATTTTTATGAAATTCCAACTAATATCTATGGTCCTTTGCCGCCTCAATCATTTGGATTAGTAACTGGCAGTAATAATATGGAATCTAAAGGTGTTAAGGTTCAAATGAAGTTTTTTAATGGTAATTTTGAAAGTGAAATTATGCTCATTGTATCTGTGAAGGCTGAAATACGTATTTTTAAAGGTGAAAAGATTGCTCAGCTTCTTGTATTGCCAAAACCATCAGTTCCTCATTATCGGGAAGAAGGGTCTGGCAACCCTAATGTTGAGGTTTTTTGGACACAATTCCTTTCAGAGGATAAACCCAGTATGGTGCTTACTTTTGAAGATGGTACTAAAATTGAAGGTTTGCTTGATTCAGGGGCCGATACAGCCATAATTGCTTCACATCATTGGCCCTCTGGATGGAAAAAACACCGTGTGCTTAATGCAACTTTTACTGGGTTGGGTGTCATGACTGACATTCAACAAAGTGATGAGCCTCTCAGGTGTACTGACCCAGATGGAGATGAGGCTGTTATTCAGCCCTATATTTTGCCTATTGCAATTACCTTATGGGGCAGAAATTTGTTGAAAAAATTGGATATTGTTATGACTAAACGTAGAAACCTTTGTAAACAGCCGCATTTTTAATGCGGGCCACTGCTCAGTAAAACAGCTTTTTACCCATTAAGTGGAAAAACACGAAGCCAGTGTGGGTTGAGCAGTGGCCCTTAATTACTGAAAAGCTAACAGCTTTGCAACTATTGGTGGAGGAACAGCTCAACTTGGGTCATATTGTTCCAAGTTCTAGTCCTTGGAATTCTCCAGTTTTTTGTAATAAAAAAGAAATCAGGCAAATGGAGGAATGTTAACAGATTTACGCCAGGTCAATAAATGCATAGAGCCTATGGGCCCTTTGCAGCCTGGCCTTCCTAATCTTGCTATGATACCAAAAACCTGGAATATTATTGCTATTGATTTAAAAGATTGTTTTTATACTATTCCCCTTGCTGAGCAGGATAGAGAAAAGTTTGCATTTACTGTCCCATCAATGAATAATGAAGCACCTAATAAAAGGTATCATTGGACAGTGTTGCCTCAAGGCATGATGAATAGTCCGACCATGTGTCAATATTTTGTTAATCAACCCTTGGAGATTATACGTAAAAATATCCAGGTGCCAAGTTAATTCATTATATGGATGATATCCTTATAACTGCTTCTCCTGAAATTAATTTGCAAAATGTCTATTCTTCTACTGTTACTGAACTACAGGATTGGGGGCTTAGAAATAGCCAAAGAAAAGGTCCAGCATTCAGTACCTTGGGAATTTTTAGGTCAAATTATTAATAACGCTATGGTAATTCCACAAAAGGTGCAAATCAGGAAAGATAATTTAAAAACTTTAAATGATTTTCAGCAACTATTAGGTAATATCAATTGGTTACGTCCATCCCTGGGCATTCCCACTTATGCGCTTAGGCATCTTTTTGCCATACTTGAGGGTGATGCACAAATTAATAGTCCTCGTCAGCTCACCCCAGAAGCAGCCCAGGAACTTCAATTTATTGAAGAAATGGTTAATTCAGCTCAATTAAATCGTATTAATAAATTTGAGCCATTCTCATTAATAATTCTAAATACTTTGCATTCACCAACTGGAGTTTTAATACAGGATTCAAATATTATAGAGTGGATTTTTTTTGCCAAACAAAAATAGCAAATCTTTATCAACATATCCCTCCAAAATTTCTCAGGTTATTATAAAGGGAAGAAAAAGAGCTGTACAGCTTTCTGGCTTTGATCCTAAAGAAATTATTGTTAAATATGATAAGGAAAAGATACAAGCCCTATGGGAAACAGATGAAAACTGGCAAATAGCTTGAGCCAGTTATTTGGGTTCAATACATAATATCTTTCCTAAAATAAAATTGTTTCAGTTTTTACAATTAACTAATTGGATATGGCCAAGCGTGGTTCGTTCAGAACCAATAGATAATGCTGTAACTTTTTTTACTGATGCTTCCAAAGATGGAAAAGCTGCTTATACTGACTTAAAAAATGATGTTGTATTACAAACTCCTTATCAATCAGTGCAAAAGAATGAGTTATTTGCTATTATTTCTTTATTGCAGAATTATTCAGATCCTCTTAATATAGTCACTGATTCACAATATGCAGCTTGGACTGTACAAAATATTTATACTGTTTCTTTACCTTTAAAACAGTCTGAACTTTTAACATTGTTTGCTACATTGCAGCAATTGCTTCGTGCCATTACTCATCCTTTATATATTGTCCACATAAGGGCTCACACTAATTTGCCTGGTCCTTTAACACGTGGCAATGATCAAGCCGATAAACTTGTGGCTTTAGTAGTAACTGCGGAAGCTTCCCATAGTTTGCATCATCAAAATGCTCGTGCATTAAAAAATAAATTTGCACTTCCTTGGTCTCAAGCAAAAGCCATAATAAAACAGTGCCCTACGTGTCAGGCAATTAATATACCACATTTGCCTCTTGGAACCAACCCCAGAGGGTTGACAGTTAATCACATTTGGCAAATGGATGTTACGATTGTACCTTCTTTTGGTAAAACCAAATATGTACATCATTCTATAGATACTTATTCTCATTTCCAGTGGGCTACAGCTGCCCCATCTAAAAGAGCTGACGCAGTCATAACTCACCTGCTAGAAGCTTTTTCTGTAATGGGCATTCCTCATACTATAAAAACAGATAACGCTCTAGCATATAATTCAGCAAAGTTGAAGTCTTTTTTATGCAGCTTATTCTATTACTCATATTACAGGTATTCCCTATAATAGTACTGGTCAAGCAATTATTGAGCGAGCAAATCGTACTCTAAAAGAAATGCTTTATAGACAGAGAAAGGGAGTATATCTGAATTCTCCCAAGCAACGAATTGCAAGAGCATTGTTTACTTTAAATTTTTTAAACGTTGCAGATAATGAAACTGCAGCTGAAAAACATTGGAGGTCTCCAAAAAATGAAATTACAGTGACAAATAAAACCACGAAACAGGTCAAACAAAAAATCTTATATAAAGACATTGTGTCTGGCGAATGGTTACCAGGTTGGGTAGAAAGATGGGGGCGAGGGGTTTGCTTTTATCTCCACAGATAAGGAGCAATTCTGGTGTCCAACTAAAAGGCTCAAAATCGTTCATGAAAAACAACCAGAAAACCAACAAAAGGAGACATCCCAAGATGTTATAAATGAAGATGATGCAGATAATCCCAGACCAAAAGAAACGCCTGCAATGCCAGCCGATAGGAAAGGAGAAGGATAAAGCCCAGTTGCAATACTGGAAGGACTGCCAAAAAAATTTGGCACAACTAAAAGAAGGTGATATCTATTACAAGCATAAAATTAACTCCAATCACATTTTATCTAGCTGTACTAGTCATCTTAAGTGTATTAACTAATGCATTTAACAATACATCTTAAGTGTATTGTATTAACAATTATACTTATTGGGCGTAAATACCCAATCCTTCCCTACTACGAACAGTCTCGTGGCAGGATGTTATTCCTGTTTATAATAATAAGTGAGATGGAAACATCTTCCCATTATTTTATCTTAAGGAGAAATAAAGGGCTTGCACCACTTGCGCCTTTTCAATTAGAATTTTCCAAAACAAATACATCTGTGAAAAATCAGCTCTGAATTTCATGAGCTCTCAATCTGGGAAGGAAGTCACAATAAAAATAGTAACACCAAACAGGTAATTTCTTTTATAAAAATAATACATAACCGATAAAGGTGTGTGTTCTCCCTTCACTTTGTAATATTTAAAGGCAAAATAATTTGAAATTCTTTTGAAGGTACTATCTCCTGTACCAAGTGTTCCATGTATACTTGTGTTGATTCTGCTTTGAAACTAAACACTGGAGAAAGTTTGTATTTTCTCAGCTCGAGTAGAAATCTGGATGCCTGTGACATGCCCAGCCATGGGAGGAGAACCTGACCATTGGACTTCTTCGTCAGCTGATTACTTACGTCTCTAAGCATACCAGGAGATTCATCAATCTACTGATTGCTGCTGTTCTGAGCATCATTGAAGTGACTGCATCTGCTATTGTAGCTGAAGTGCCGATGAAGGAAGAAACACAGACTATTGAGTTCGCACGCAAATGGCATGAAAATTCTCAAAGACTCTGGACTGCTCAAAGGCAGATCAATACTGATCTGCAGGCCAAACTGGCTAATATGACTCAGACTGTGACTTTGCTTGGTGATCCATTGGCTAGCCTACAAAGACAAATGTCTTTGAAATATGATTGGAATATCTCTTCTTTCTGTATTACCTGTATTTTATAATGAAATTGAATTTTATTGAAATAAGGTTAGAAAACATTTGTTAATTGTTAACACATAAGAATATTATGGCTAAAATTGTAAATTTACAAAGCAAAATTCGTGATACTTTTTCTAATCATCTTTCTAATGTTACTACTGCTTCTTTTGCAAGATTTGGCTTATGGCATTGGCTTTTATTAACCCCACTACTAGCTTAAAGGGACTTAGGAGAAACTGCAGGTTTGGGAGTGCTTATTTTGGATATAGCTGTCCTCGGTCTTATATTGTAAGTTCAAACAGTATAAGAAAAGGTGCTACAGGCCTCTCAGTTTGTTCTGTTGGCGAAATTGAAGCCTTAACAGAAAAGGGGGAGATGTTGGCAGAAGGTAGATCTAAGGATATGCAAAGGAAGGTCTGATGGATACTGCCTGTTAACAGATACACAGGGACTTCCGGCAGACTGTCTCCCCAATAGAGTTAGTATGTAGAAATCCCTAGTGAAACTGTTTATCAGCTGCAGGTATACCCAGACAAGGCTATCCTAGGTCATTTCTCTGCACATTTCCCTGTTGGCTATAACTAGCCCAAGATGGAGTCTAATGGACAATGCTTAAAGTTAGGCAGAAAACAGGTTTTTCTTGTTCTTCTGTCTGACAAGTCCTTGACATCATGGGCTAGTCCTGAAGGCTGCATTAGCAACTGTAATGCGTTCTTTTGTTCATCTCATCTTACCTAGAGAGCACCCCCTGCAGGTTTTTGGTTCCTGGTTGTCTTCTTCCTATTATTCCTAAGTCCTATTCAATGAATGTGAACTGTCTTTGTAATGTAAACCATGCAAACTTTAAGCTGTATTGCCCTTTGAGATGAGAGATAAAAAAGAGTTGGGGTCTGTGTGGAGGGGGTCAGTCAGTTCGGTCAGTCAAATGAGTTAGTTCAGGTCAGCGAGCTCCTGCCATGATGCGAACTGCTGCCCCTCTGGCTGGTGATTATTAAAAAATATTAATGGAAATACGTCGTGTTCCTGGTGTCTCATCTCTGCGCCTCCGACCCGACAGGACATTCCTGCTTCACAGCACAAAAGACGAATTTTGTTACTAACTTCATTATTTCTCCTTCTCATTACAACAGTTGCTGAGATGCCAAGACAGTTCCAGTCAGTGTTGGCTGCGCCGTAATTTAATTTCTAGGGTTTTTTCCTTATTACTATACCACAGTGAGGTATACAATTACAAAGCTGCTCATGTGTGGGTTTCAGTCTACAGTGTTCCGGCACCCATCCCTCCACCAGTGCACCTTTCCCAACACCAATGCTCACTGATTCCCTTACCCTTGAGGCACTTTTCTACTTTTTTCTTCTCTCTCTCTCCCTCTTCTCTTACATATAGTGACTTTAGTCTTAAATACATTTAGTACTCATGCATACATCAATGTAAGCAATGCATATACTTAGTCCCCTGAGCATCATCACCATCAGGAGTGCCTGAGCGCAAAGCCCAGAGTAACGCCTGAGTATCACCTGGTGTGACCCCCCAAAAAAAAAAAGCAGAGACGTCACAAGAACTCACGGCTTTCATGTTCTCAGGTTACCGAAAGAAATTAAGTTGAAAAAAAGTCACAGAGAAGTACACACAACTGAATTAGACTTTTCACTTTAACCACAGATATCTGCTTCTCATGTGTGGCTATTAATTTCTAAAGAGAAGCAAGTTTTAACTCAGTACCTTTCATACCTAGTTTCTGACATGAAATATGTGCTCAAGAAGAGCTCAATAACTGATGACTGGATAAAGAAACTGTGGTACATCTACACAATGTGTGGTACATCTATACAATGGAATACTATGCAGCTGTCAGGGAAAATGAAGTTATGAAATTTGCCTATAAATGGATGGACATGGAAAGGATCATGTTGGTGAAATTAGTCAGAAGGAAAGAGAGAGACATAGAATGACTGCATTTATTTGCATGACATAAATATATCAGGTGGTCTTACCAAAAGTGGAAATTACCGCAAATGTGAGGGAGTCAGAGGTTAGGTAAAACAGAGAAGGGAACATGTGTGAATAAATGTCGAAAGGGCTGATACCAACATAGAACTGAGCATAAAATGTAGGCCAAAAAAATGCACATGATGGCTTCCAAGTGTATGTAGTGCAACCCACAATGTGTAGGAGAAGGAAGGGAGAGAGAGGGAGAAAGAAAAGAGATAAAGAACCTGCCATTTAGGCAGGCTATGGGAGGGGGAGGGAATTGGGGACACTGGAGGTGGGAAATGGGCACTGGTGGAGGGCGGGGTGCTGGAACACTATGTGACCGAAACCTCCAAACATGAACAACGTTGTAATTGTATATCTCACGGTGGTATAATAAAGTATTTAATTAAAAAAAAAAAAGAAGAGCTCAATGAATAAATGGAAGGGAAACAGAAGCAAGTCACCTTGTGGCCAGATTCAGAACAGAACGTGCGTACTGAAGCACGCATGTAATGAACTTCAATGTGATACTGTGACCAAGTGAAGAAGCATCAAAATGTAGAAAAAGTGGAGAGAGCGACCTCATGGGGGAGCAGGGGCCTGGGAAAAAGGGAAGACCAGGATGTATGGAAAGACTGAAGAAAGACACAGTGAGAGACAAAGGCGGAGGTGGTCGAGGAGTAGACTAGAATTTTTTTTTAAAAAAAAAGGAAGAAAAATAGGGAAAAGGTCGAAAAAATGGGATATTTCAATAAAGGTGCACTTGTATGTATAAATACCACTGTGAGGGTGAGAGCTGTGCTTCATCAGTGCTGAAAACCCCAGCTGAAACTCCTCATTATTCATCTTTGAAATGTAAATTGGCTTAACAGTGGGATTTGGCTACCTGTGTTGTGGCAGTAGCCAGTCAGCAACAGAACCTCCGGTTTTATTAACTCCTGGGAAGGGAGGATGGAGGAAAGGGAAGATCCTGCCCTCACCTCTCTCCTGACCACCCGGTCTTTGGAAACGCAAGAGAAGGCTTACACAGTGAAGACCACTTCAGATAGAAAGAAATCCATTTCCATTGCTACATCAATTGAAAGACTTAACTACCTCCACAATACTGGGCACACAGCTATAATCATAATGGTACTCCTGAACTAAAAGGCTTCTCTTTTCTCAACTAGGAACAAACAAACTCATGGAAGTATTTTGAAACCTGACAGCCTTTTGCTCCTACAATCAACCATATGTATTCCCAACTCCTATGACGCCATTTGTACGGTCCCTCTACTGGTCTTGACTTAATTCACAATATCTAATTTGAATAATCCAAAATGGAAAGACAGCTCCTGAAACCCCACCAAATAAAAATAGCAATGCGTCTGGCTGAGGTCCACTGATCAACTCAGTGATCCTCATCTTTCTCAGAGCAGCTTTCATTTTCACTGCATTTCCGGGCTTTGTTTTCTCTGAAAAGCTATGAAGTGTTCAAACCGCATCATGGCTATACAATGAAACACACAAGAGATCTATTTCCAAAACTCTGGCAACATCACAAACAATCATTTATTCTGAGTAAACTCTTAGCAAATAAAGCAGGCGCCCGAAAGAAATTTTTAAAAAATAAGCCATTTTTATCCTCTGCAATCACAGAAGAGCTGACTAAAAGGTGAATCCAGGAAAGAGTCTCTGCTCCTTTCCCCAACTCTGATTGGCAAAAAAAAAAAAGTCTCTCCGCTTTGCTGCTGGTTTGGAGGTCACAGATAGAGGCTCAGAGCTCAGGACCCCTGGAGGTCTATGGGGGGGCGATGTAATTCTGGGATTGAAACTGGAGCCGGCCACAGGTAAGGCAAGTACCATATTCTCCGTTAGCTCTCGTGCTCCGTTTGTTCTAATTTTTCTAAAATGTGTCTCAAACAACGATAACATGTAAACAGCTTTATAGTTATAAATATATTTCACTTTGCACTCTATTATATTTGTGATAAACTGACACACCAGTCATCTCATCAATTCTTTACCCTTTCCTAATGTTCGCTGTGCTGAGAATCACACACAGGTCCTCGTGAAGGCACAGCAGGCACCTTCCCGCTGAGCCACACACCAATCCATTTCTGAGGGGCTTCATTTCCATTCCTGGTTGGTCACCAATGTGACTTGGGGTTTCTTTTCCTTCCTACAAGGGTCCAAAAAGAAAGTAGGTGGAAACAATTCAATCTTTTATAAGGTAGCCCTTTAAAAGCCCCCCACTGACCTCCTACTTGATAATTTTCAGTTGCTAGAAAACTAAGCCTGAGATGTCAGACCTAATAAAGTTCACTCCGAGAGAAGTAGGAAAATACAGTATGATGCAGTTTACACTAGAATCACTTGATCACTTGAATCCGTTATTCATCGATTTGCTCGAGCAGGTGCCAGTAACATTTCCATTGGACCCTATCACGTGCCAATGTAGCCCAATGGCATCTGGTTGATTCAGGAATACGAAGAGCCTTAAATCGCTCCTTCAGGGTCTTGACAAGGAAGTCTGACCATCTTGTAGGTGGGCGGCCACGTGATCTTTTGACATCCCGTGGGATCCAGTCAGTAACGGCTCTAGTCCAGCGGTCATCTCCAAATCGCATTAGAAGTCCAGCCCATCTGATTTTCAATGCTTTGGCAAACGAGACAGCATCCCTGATTCTGGAATAGCAACGGAGGTCAGAACTCCAGATTCCTTCTCTCACTTGAGTGAGGCGTGATATTCCAAGCATAGCTCTTTCAATTCCTCTCTGGGAGACCCAAATAGCATTCTCATCCTGCTTTCATAGGGCCCAGGTCTCTGAGGCGTATGTTAATGCAGGGAGAACGGTGGAGTCAAAGAGATGTGCCCGGAGCCGGAGGTTCTTTGTCCTTTAAGCTATTTCTTCGATGCATTTGAAGGCATACCATGCTACTCTCTTCCTCCTGCACAGCTCAGGTTTTAGGTCGTTCATCATGTTGACTTCTCAACCTAGGTACACAGCCTGGCAAGCTGTCTGATGCATGTTGGATTTGCCAAAACCAGTAACAAAAATGTTTATACTGGAATATCCTTGGACAAAGGGCCTTTCTAAAACATGGTGACTGCAATGAACTAAGTGATGGAATGAAGGTTAATAATAATTTCTTCAGAATGGCACACCCGGACAGGGCAAGGCCCCCTGCTGGGAGAACAGTGCTGGAAGGAACACTGTGCCTTACAGCAGCACTGCCCAGTCCTATTCTAACCCCTGGTCCCCTTGCAACCATTTCCTTCCTATAGGCCTTCTAGCCTCAGTTGACAACCAAATCCCCTGCTGTGGCCCCAAATGTATGTGATTATTACCTGCTGCCCCCTTGGAATATCCTGGGACCTACAGGAGGGACATACAGACCCCAGATTTTAATAAAAGGAGCCATAATATGGCAGGTAGGGCATTTGCCTTGCATGCGCCAACCAGATTCAAACCCAAGCATTCCATATGGTCCCACGAGCACTGCCAGGAGTAATTCCTGAGCACAAAGTCCAGAGTAACCCCTGAGCATCGCCAGGTGTGACTTAAAAAGCATAATAATAAAACAATTTTAAAATTAAAAATTTATAAACCACGTGACATTCTTAGACAACAATGGAAGTTAGGACCAGGCCCTCCCCAGGATCTTTCACATTTATACACTGTAATGATCATTCTCCCGCACAGCAGAGCCTGGCAAGCTACCCGTGTCATATTTGATATGCCAACCAGTAACAGTTATAAACCTCATTCCATTAACCTAAGGATTGGTTTGAGGCTCTTTATGTTCCTGGAGCAAGCAGATGCCCTTGGGCTACACTAGCATGTGACAGGACATATGGAGATGTTACTGGTGCCCGCTCAAGCAAATCGATGAACAACGGTAAAAACAAGTGATACAAGTGATGCCAAGGACTAATCCCTTATTCCAAGATTATCTATTATGTAAAACACTGAGGGGGACTGATATAAGGTAATACATCTTAATTTCACACGCTTCATATAATCTAGATGGTACCCACAAGGTCCTTCTCATTTATTATCTGCACCAGGGTGATTCTGAGTATCTTGTTCTCTGTATACTGAAAGGGTCACACTCGCCTGCTTGAGGGCAAACTAGTATGATCCTTCCTATAATCTTAAACAATAGTTTCCACGCAGCTAGGGTGGTAGTCTCCTGGTAAATTCTAACTGTCCCACTCCGGGTCCAGTGGGTATAAAGAGGAGCTGTGACCAATCTAGATAACACAGAAGTCTTAAAGACATATAATAGTAAGTCAGAAGTTACTCATTCAGAGTCAAGGTGACTTCTGTAACTGCCACACCCTCCATCGGTGTTTACATAGAAGAGAGATCTCACTAGTATGAACACTGGCTTAAGAACATGTAAACAGATTAAGCAGTGAGTGGATAAAACAGCAAAACTCCCAAGCTAGCTAGGCCTGTCACCCAACGGGCACTGGTAGAGAGAAGGGTGCTGCAACATTGTATGACTGCAATCATGAGCAGCTATGTAACTGTGTACCTCACAGTGATATAATAAAAAAAATTAAATATATAGATTAGATAGATTAGATAGATGATAGATAGAAGATAGATAGAGGGATAGAGAGAGATATAGATAGATAGACAGAGAAACAGACAGACAGACAGACAGACAAAGAGTAAAGGTTCTCCTGGGTAGTGAGATGGACTAGAACTTGGTGCAGGGAGTGATAAAAGCAGAGGTGTGATGCTAGACCCCATATGCTATAAACAAATGATAAATAAATACTGTCACTGTCTTCCTGTTCATCATCGATTTGCTCGAGCTGGGCCCCAGCAGCATCTCCATATGTCCTGTCTCATGCTAGTAGAGCCCAAGGGCATCTGCTTGCTCCAGGAACATAAAGAGCCTCAATCCATTCCGGAATGAGGTCTATAATTGTTACTGGTATTTGGCACATCAAATACAACACGGGTAGCTTTCCAGGCTCTGCCATGCAGGTTGCATACTCTTGTAGTCATCTCCAAGTCCAGCATTTATTGATGAACTGTGCGGCCGCTTGCAGCCGCGTGAGCCAGGCTGTGATAGGCTGGTCTGCTGGGTGGAGTTCTGATGAGGGGGACGTCTGGATGTGGAAAATGGAGGCCCTCATGGAGTGGGGGGTCGTTAGGCTTATTGCAAGGCTCTGCTGGGGTGACGGGCCAGGGCTAAAACCCGCCATCCCTCCTGGGCGCCTCGTGAGCGGCTGGGCACAGGGAGAGCAAGTAGCAGCTCTGCCCCATGTCTGTGAGTCATGAATATAAAGCCGGCAAATATGATGGTGAGAGAGTGAATCATCTATCATCTATCTAATCTAATTTATCTTTGAAAGATTTATATGCTCTGGTTTCTCTTCAGATCGTATAAATCTTTCAGAGATAAATAAATAAAAATAAAATACATACATTACATTAAAATCATATAGATAAACTCCCTTATAGGAAGGCCTAAAGAAACCTAGTAACAAAGTAAACATAGTAAAGAAACAGGCCCAAAGGCAAGAGACACAGAGAGCTGGTCTTCAGCAGGAAGCCTACATGGCAGGCGGACGGGGAGGGAGGGGAAAGCCCGTGGGACAGGGGTGGAGGGAAGAAGACAGTGTGGTGGAGAATAGAGTGGCGGCATGTTTTATGCATGAAACCCTGCCATTAATAGTACTGTAAATCATGGTGCCTAAAATAAATTTTTAAGTAAAAAAAATAGCATATAGAGTCTTAGTAAAGAGTGATTACATGCTATGGAATGTGAGGATTTCCAAATAAAACTGCTGCTAAGTTAGATTAAACGTATGTTGTTGGGGGACAGAGAGATAGTATAGCAGAAGGGTGTTTGCCTTGCACACGACCATCCCAGGTTCAATCCCTGGCATCCCATATGATCCACCAAGCACTGCCAGGAGTAATTCTTCAGTGCAGAGCCAGGAGTAACCCCAGAGCATCACCAGGTGTGACCCCTCCAAAAAATTACATAAACAAAAGCTCTTGAGGTATGAATTAACTTTAATTTTTGATTATTTACAGATGCTTTTAGGAAGTCATTTAGTTTAACCAGATCAAGTTGCAAAGGAAACAAACATCTAGAACAACAGAGACTGCCCAGAGGTTGCCCAGCAGGACATTACCTGGGCGAGCTCCAAGTTCCTCACACTCTCTTCAGTGTAATGAATTTCATTCTTTTTGAAAATTGAAGTAGACAAAATAGTACTTAAAATGTGCAAAATTATTGTCCTACAGGGCTTTAAATAATCTTGAGTTTTAAAATTATTAGATCTGTCTTTGTAAGTCAAAGAGTCTATAAAATATAAGGAAAAATTTTATAGTACATTTTTAAATTGTACCATTTTGAAAAATATAGTGTGACATTCACAAAGTCTGATCTGTCTCTTGAAGTATGTGTATATGGATATAAACATATTCAAAATACAGAAATTATAGTCTTTCCTTTAAAGTTTCATTAAATTAGTTTGATGCAAACCTTCATTCTTTTGAATAAAAAAGTAATCAAAATTACTCCACCCCTTCCTCCACCTCCATGCCAGCTACCGGGAAGAGAGACCCACGCCAGACCCACAGCTCTGTCGGCAACCCCGGAAGACATCCAGGCCCATCCACTCCAGACCCACAGCTGCGCTGCTTGGCCCCTCGTGGAAGCAACCCATGGAGCTGACCTGCGGTAAGGGGACTCGGCCAGCTCCCTGGCCGAGTCCAACACTGCTCCACGGGTTTACTCACACGTGCAGGAAAGGGACCATGCTGGCTGGACTCGGAGTGGATATTTGGGCTCCGCCCTTTCCTCCACCTCCATGCCAGCTACCTCAGAAGAGAGATCCACCCACACCAGATCCACAGCTCTGTTGGCGTGCGGCCGCTTTGCTGCCGCGTGACATTCTTAGACAATACTGATTTTAGGATAAGGTCCTTCCCAGGATCTTTCACATTTTACACTGTATACAGTTCTAGATGAGATCGGGTGCTTTCAGGGTGGTATGGCCGTAGACAAGAGCCATAGGGAGACCAGTTCTCCCTGTGCCCACCCGCTCACTAGGCACCCGGGAGGGATGGCTGGTTCTAGCCCTGGCCCGCCACCCCAGCGGGAGCCTCACAAGAAGCCAGATGACCCCCTCACTCCATGAGGGCCACCATTTTCCACATCCGGACTTCCCTCTCGTCAGAACTCCACCTAGCCGAAGAGTCTATCACAGCCCGGCTCGAGAAGCTGCAGCATGGCTCATCAATAAATGCTGAAGATCAGAGGTGGCTACAAGAGTACACCACACACACGACAGAGCCTGGCAAGCTACCCGTGTCGTATTTGACATGCCAAGTACCAGTAGCAATTATATACCTCACTCCCATGACCTGATGGAATGGTTTGAGATTCTTTATGTTCCTGCAGCAAGCAGATGCCCTTGAGCTCTACTAGCATGAGACAAGACATATGGAGATGTTACTGGTGCCCACTGAGCGAATTGATGATGAATGGGAAGACAGTGATACAGTGATACAATGATACAGTTCCTGGCAAGTTCTAACAATACCCGTCATCCCAGTAAGCCTAGCAAGAAGCCAGAGCAACCCACACATCATGCGGTCAGTCATTCTCAACATGCAGACTCCTTAGTTCCTCAGAACTCCATCCAAGAGAAAACCTGATCTTCCCCCCTTTAAGTTTCATCAGTAAATGCTCGAGATGAGAGCCTTCTACTGAGAGTATACCACCTACATGGCAGAGCCTGGCAAGTCACCCGTGTTTTATTTGTGATGCCAAAAACTAGTAACAATTATGAACCTCAATTCCATGACCTGAAGAATGGTTTAAGGCTCTTCCTGTCCCTGGAGCAAGCAGATGCCCTTGGGCTACACTTGCTCATGCAGGACCTATGGAGATGTTACTGGTGCTTGCTCAAGCAAATAAATGAACAACGGGAAGACAGTGATACAGTGAATCAAAATGAAAGACAGAGTCTGTTAATCCTGTAAATCCTAAATATTAAAGTACATTGTTCCAGGACTCCTCTAAGAGGCTCTGCATCTGCTCTGGGTTGCCTCCCTGCAAATCACTTCGTAGATAAAGGGGTAGTCTAAATGTGGCAGTTTATCTGACCATGTATTCTATATTGGCTGGTATAAATATTCTCTCATGCTACCACAATCATCGTGGGACTAGCTAGAGCTTACCAGCATATTTGCCTGGCCACGTTGGATCCCTAAATAATTAGACCAGAGAGAAATGCTGTTTGCCTCCAAGCAAGCAAGCATGGCTCCCTGATAATGCAAAGGCAACTAAAATACAAAACTACCATGAAGTAGACGAGACTTGTGGAGGCTTGGAGAAATATTTAACTGGTACTGGTATTAGACTTTGGTACAGAGACAAGCCATCTCAGAAACCCCCTTCTTTACCCTATAAAGGCTTTTCCAGGCAGATCTTGGCTCAAGACATTAGCATATAAAAGGGCCTAGGTGAAGTGCTGGGAGAAATTATCTGAGGGCATTTGACCCTCCCTGCTTTCCATAATAGTGGGAGGGAGGTCTGAGTTGCAGGGGGTATAAAACTAGCCTGCTTCCTCTCTTGGGCTCTCTTTTTGAGCTCTCTTTGTGAGCTCGCACCCTTCTTGGGAGTCTTGTCTTTGTCTCCTCTTTACAGGGCCTTTACACGTGGTGGCCGCCATCTTGGCCTACACGTGGCTGGGGTTCTAGCTGGGAATCCTAAGCACCGGGTTTTTCCTATTGTGGATTTGTATGCCTGAACCTGTGATAAGTAAAGCCTTTTAAAACTGCATCAGATTACTGAGTCTTCATCCATTCCCCGCCGGCCCGAAGGTAGAAGGGAACTCACTTCCCGGCACTGTTGTGGACCCCGGCAGCGCCCCCGACAGTACATATTGGTTTTTTTATCTTCTTCTTTTTTTTTTTTTTTTTTTTTTTTATTTTACAATTACAAAGATATACAATTAAAAAGTTCATATTTGGGTTTTGGTCATACAGTGTTGCAGCACCCATCCCGCCACCAGTGCCCATCTCCCACCACCAACGTCCCTGGTTCCCTCCCCCTCCCCCAGCCCTCCTCCATGGCAGGTTCTCCATTTCTTTCCATTTCTCTCTCTTTCTCTTTTCCTTCCCCTCCAGACTATGGATTACAGAACATACATTAAAGGGTTGTCATGTGTATCTTTTTGCCTCTATTTAATGCTCAGTTCTAGGTTGGCACTAGTACCCTCGACAATTGTTAGCACACTGTTCCATTTTCTGTCTTACCTAGCCTCTGACTCTCACACGTTTGTGATAATTTCCACCTTTGACAAGACCTCCTGATATATGTTTCACTTGACCTTGGATATTGGTATCATAATATGTACCTATATATTTATGCCATGCAAATAAATGCAGTCATTCTGTATCTGTCTCTCTCCCCTTCTGGCTAATTTCGCTCAACATAATCTTCTCCATGTCCATCCATTTGTAGGCAAATTTTATAACTTCATTTTTCCTAACAGCTGCATAGTATTCCATTGTGTAGATGTATCAAAGCTTTTTATCCAGTCATCGATTTTCGGGCACTCTGGTTGCTTCCAGATTCTGGCTATTGTGAACAATGCTGCTATGAACATAAAAGTAGGGATGGTGTTTCTGCTGGCGTTTTTTTGGCTTCCCAGAGTAGATTCCCAGGAGTGGTATGGCTGGGTCAAATGGGAGTTCAATTTCTAGTCTTTGGAAGAATGTCCATATTATTTTCCAGAAAGGCTGTACCAGCTGGCATTCCCACCAACAATGGATGAGTGTCCCCTTTTCCCCACCCCCACGCCAGCACTTGTTGTTCTTGTTCTTTTGAATATGTGCGAGTCTCTGTGGTGTAAAGTGGTATCTCATTGTTGTTTTGATTTGCATCTCTCTGATGATTAGTGATGATGAGCATTTTTTCATATGTTTTTTTTGCCATTCGAATTTCTTCCTTGCTGAAGTTTCTGTTCATTTCTTCTCCCCATTTTTTGATGGGGTTGTTTGTTTTCTTCTTGTAAACATATTGTTTTTTAAAACTTCATTCTAAGCATGGATTATAATCCAAACACACACACTTGGGTCAGAAGACCAGGATATAAGTGATAAGTCAGAAGTTTTAAAAACAGATTTAAAATAGGGGCCAGAGAGATAGTACAGTGGGTACTTTGCCTTGCATGCAGCCAATCCAGGTCTGATCCTCGGAATCCCCTCTGGTCCCTCAAACAGTCAGGAGTGATTCCTGAGTGCTGAGCCAAAAGTCACCCACTGAACACCACTAGGTGTGACCCAAGAAGCAAACAAAAAGAGATTAAATGTAGTAGCAAGAGTTGATGTTATACACTTTGAATACTTTGCTTTACTTTAATTTCACCCCAGGGACACTGGGTCTATCCATCTAACTTGACTTGCCAAATTTCTTTAACTAAAAGGTAAAGATTAAACACTTAGAGTCAAAGGGAAAAAGAGCAAGAGGAAAAACTACAATAAAACTTCAGAAGCTGGGATCTGAACAACTGAACAATTTGGCAGGTCGGAAAACAGGAAAGTCTTAGGACCAGCACCTGAGAAAGCAGAGAAGAAACCAGAGTTACACTAGAGTCCCCAGATGATTCATAATTGGTATCACAAGTTCTCCTGGATGTGGTAGAAGAAACACAAAGAACTGGCTGTCAGTGTGTTGACAAGGCGGCCTCTCACCATTCTCAGCTGGGAAAGCTGCCCTGCCCAGCCCTGGCAAGGACTGGAGTTTGTTTTCTGGGGAAGGCTGAAGAAGTCTCGGAAATATCAGAGCAGATGAAGAGCTTCTAAATGCAAAAAACAAGCAGAAATAAAATCCTCACATGTACTTTCAGGCAATAAAGTAAGTCAAGAAAAATCTGTTAGAGGAGGTAATTGAGTTTATGGAAATCAAGAACAAGAACAGAAAACAAAATGGATAAAAATAGGCCACATCAAGATGAACCCATGACAACTCATAGTATTAGAAATGACAAAATCCAGACTTTTACAGAGGAAAAACAACACAATTCAATCATAAAGGATCAGGAATCATAATGACCTTTGCCTTCTCAACAGCAACCTTGAGAGCTCCATACCCTTTAAAGGAGATTCCGACATCTTCGAACATTTTAGTGGTGTTAAATAGCACCTACACGTAGAGGAACGAACAGCTGGAATACTGATCTCATCAAAATTATGGAATAACTATATTGGGAGAATTGTAACTGAGCTTCAGGAGGAAGAACAAGAAAAACTAAATGTATGTGGTGTGAAATCAACAAACAATACCTAAAGCACAAGCATAATCATCTTATTTAGCAGTTAGTTGAAGGAAAGTTGGAAATAGTAAGACTGACATAGTGGAATCTGAGGAGACGGTCCCAAGGGCTGGAGCTCACTCCGCCACGTTCCAGCCCAAGCAATCCACAGTCCCCTGAGCGCCACCCTCCTGGCGTGCCCCAGAGGTCCCCAGTACTGGAAATGAGCATCACCAGGCCCTCGTACCAAACCATGAGTATCACCAGGAAAGGACCCCCAGCTACCATTTGCCTCTGTGGATGCTGCTCAAGATAAAAAAGATTCATTTCTAAAAGGTGAAAATAGGGGCTGGACCAATAGTACAGCAGATAGGCATTTGCCTTCCACGCAACTGACCCGGGTTGGATGCTTGGCATTCCATAAGCAATAGTACAGCAGATAGACATTTGCCTTCCACACAACTGGCCTGGATTCAATCCTTGGCATTCTACCATCCAGAGTAATCCCTAAGCATAGTGCCGGGAGTAAGTCCTGGGCACTGCTGGATGTGATCCAAAAAAAACAAATTAAAAAAATAAAGTGAAAATTGTGGCCTGTGGAAAGATCAAAGTGGGGGAGGAGGATCCCTACAAACCTCTTTGTGGACAGGACTGAGTGACAGAGCAGAGGGTAGGGTTTGCTCTGCACGTGGCCAACCTCGGTTCAACCCCCAGCAACCCTATGGTTTCCTGAGTCCCCCAGGAGTGATCCTTGAGTGCTGAGCCAGGAGCAAACCCAGAGCATCGGCTGCTCAATCACCAGCATCGCTCCTCCACAAAGACAAAGTTAGAGATCCACCAGTTTCCCTTGACCTAAAGTCAAACCCCCGACACATGGTGCCACACCTGCGCATGCACGACAGAGGGCTCATCCCCACCGTCAGGCAGAGCATTCCCTGGCTCCTCGCTCTGGCTCAGAGCAGTGAGCAGCACCGCCAAGTTCTCTTCCACGTGGCGTCCCGGCAGGTCACCCTGTGTTCAGTGTGCCCAGCGTGCCCAGCACATCCAACTGAATGCCCTCTGCAAGGCTATTATGCCAATTATTAAAATTACCTTTATTTACTCAAAGATGTCCTGATTAGACAAAACTGTCTGATCAGCCTGATACAGCTCTGACACCTCCATGCATCTGCACTTGCTACTCTCCCTCTCCAAAATGTCTGTATGGGAGCAATATGACGACATCCCTCTTTTATTTCTACTCATTATGCTTGCTTCTGTCATTATCACACTGTACATGTGACTCCATTAAAGCAATTATCTCACTATATTTATAGCAGCTGCTGTGTGCCACAAGAACACAGGGCATGAGTTCCTCTTGGCAGGAGTCACTGTGTCTCCGTCTCTGATTACCCTACAATGAACACAACTTTCTTCGTTGATTGCTTGGGGGCCAGACCCAACTATGCTCAGGGCTTATTTCTGGCTCTATGCTCATGTAGTACTTGGTGAACCAAATGAGATGCAGGGACTCAAATCTTGGGTTGGCCTCTTGTAAGGATAATGCCTTAGTCCTATAATCCCTTCAGATATTTTAGGTTATTACTGATGGTGCTCAGGGGCCACACCTGACTCAGTGCTCAGGGGTCACGTCTGGCTATATGCCCAGGGACATGCAGTGCCAGGATTTGAACCAAGGTCACAGTCACAGCCACATGCTAAGCCAGCACCTAAGTCTCCACACTGTCTCGTCCTGCACACAATTCTTAATGAACATCTATTCTTATTACCTAGCACTGAATAGTGCACATATTTGTACTCTTGAAAGTCATTATTCAGGAAACTTACTGGCAACTTCATTCTGATATTTTTACTCTCACTATAAAAAGATGTTCCTATCATAATTCCATTCCTATACTTAAACTGAAAAGTTAGCATTTGTGATGACAAAATTTTAGGTGATTTAACATCTGTATTATTGCATATGTTCAAACATATGACCTATCATCTGTTGTATCTATTTCAGCAGAAAAGATGTATTTATTCATTACTAAAGCTTACATGTAGATGAATCTGGCAAACAGAGAGCAAGATGATTTCAATTTAATAAACAATATATTAGTTTCTTTTCAATGATTTTTCTTTGAAGAAATTAATATTTTATCTTATACTGCTTCAAGTGAGAATAAACTGACATTATAAAGAAATGAGACCAAAATGATTGAAGGCACATCAAAAAAAAAATCTCCATTTTCAACCTCTTACCAAAACTCCACACACCTCAAATTGCTTTCTTTTCTGCAGGCCAGCATATATTCCAAATGGAACATGTCTAAAACAGAATTTCAATTTCAACCCTTACCCCAACTGGTCATCTCTGACTCTTCCCCCACCTAAGTAAACATGAATCCAGCTGCTCAGGTCATCACAAAATGTGCTTAGCTCCTATGTTCCTCATGCTCTATATTCATTAGTGGTCCAATCAGTTAGGGAATGTCACACTGGGGATGAGATTCGTACTGGAACACTGAATGCCTGAAACAATGGTATTATGCACTGTCGGGGCCGCCGCTGGGGTCCCCAACAGTGCTGGGAAGCAAGTTCCCTTCTACCTCCGAAGCCAGCAGGGAATGGATGAAGACTCAGGAATCCGATGCAGTTTTAAAATGCTTTACTTATCACAGGTTCAGGCATACAAATCAGTAGTAGGAAAAACCCGGTGCTTAGGATTCCCAGCTAGAACCCCAGCCACATTTATGCCAAGACGGCGGCCACCATGTCTTAAGGCCCTGTAGAGAGGAGACAAGGACAAGACTCCCAATAAGAATGTGAGCCCAAAAGAGAGCCCAAAAAGAGAGAGGCGCCAGAGAGGAAGCAGCCTAGTTTTATACCCCTGCAACTCAGACCTCCCACTATTATGGGAAGCAGGCAGGGTCAAATGCTCTCAGGTAATTTCTCCCAGCACCTCACCGAGGCCCTTTTATATGCTAATGTCTTGAGCCAAGATCTGCCTGGAAATGCCTTTTATAGGGTAGAGAAGGGGGTTTCTGAGATGGCATGTCTCTGTACCAAAGACTATACTAATGCCAGTTAAATATTTCTCCAAGCCTTCACAAGAATCTCGTCTACTTCCACGGTAGTTTTGTACTTTAGTTGCCTTTGAGTTATCAGGGAGCCATGCTTGCTTGCTTGGAGGCAAACAGCATTTCTCTCTGGTCTAATTACTTAGAGATCCAACGTGGCCAGGCAAATATGCTGGTAAGATCTAGCTAGTCCCACGATGATTGTGGTAGCATGAGAGAATATTTATACCAGCCAGTAAAGAATACATGGTCAGATAAACTGCCACATTTAAACTACCCCCTATCTACAAAGTGATCTGCAGGAGGCAATCCAGGGCAGATGCAGAGGCTTTTAGGAGTCCTGCAACAATGCACAACTCTGTAAAGTAAGGTGGTTAAATGAAAACAGGCAAATAAAAAGGAAGTAAGTAAATAAGAAGGAGGTTCAAGGAGACTACTAACTCCTCAATATTAAGATGTGACTCGTTTTTATCTCCTTTTCTCAACCCTACTAATTAATTTTATCTTTAATTCAATGAATGTCATGTTCAAGAAAGTAATCATGCATCTGTCTTCATCTGAATACCATATATTCAACACTAAATAAATTCACATCTTTTAAATGCTACATATTGTTTAAATTATAAACTATCAAGGTATGAAAGGTTTACTTCTATTTAATAAGGCAAATGTAACCCACAAAACTTGAAAATCTACTAGTAATGAAAAGTTGAAAGATTAAATGGAAGACATACAGGGTAAATGATTTTCTGTTCTTACAAAACAGGAAATTAGTGAGACTGTCAAAATGTCAGGATCAATAAATATTTTCTAAAATAGATTTATTTTTTTTTTTCTTTCTAAATTTTATTATTTTCCCCCCCAAATATCATTACACCATTTTAGACATACAATTGAAAGATGCTCATGTAGAGTTTTGGATCCACAGTGTTCCAACACCCATCCCTCCACCCAAACCCATCCACCATCACCAATGTCCCCCCCCCCTCCCCCTCCCGCACCCCAACCACCCGGCAGATTCTGTATGTCATTTCTTTTCGTCTTTATATCTCCTTCCCGACAAACCTTCCTGCTCTTCGTGGAATACAGTGCATTAAATGACATTACTGTTTCACTACTAAAATAGATTTAAAAAGGCGTTTTTAGCAGCCAGAAGCTATAGCACAGAGGGGAGGGCATTTGCCTTGCATGCGGCAGACCTGGGTTTGATTCCCCGGAATCCCGTATGGTCCCCCCCACATCCCATATGGTCCCCCAAGCGCTGCCAGGAGTAAATCCTGAGTGCAGAGCCAGGAGTAACCCCTGAGCATAGGCGGGTGTGACCCAGAAATAAAAAAAAAAAAATTTTTTTAAAATTTAAAAGGCTCTTTGAAATTATGTTTATGCAGATTAGGGGTGGGAAGAAAGGGCAAGGCAAGCTGAATTCTCTCATCACCTAGAGAAAAACCAAAACATTTTTAATGGACACCTTACAAAAAATGTTTCACATTTTATTTAAGATTAGATTTAACCTCCAGAGAAGTAACCATAAAATGCCTAAAAGTAATTACTTTTAATAAGGGGGAATGAAAAAAAGTGTAACAAACCTTACTTCATTTAGTATCTTGCTAATGACTGAATTTTTTATTATGGTTTAGACTGCTGATATAATAACTAACAAAAACAGACATTAATAAAAATAAAGCAAATAATTACACCCAATTTCGTTTTTATGTTAGGTTTTTCACACACAATTTATCTGAAAATAATTTTACGAGGAGATACCAATTTTTGCTTCACTGTTGGTCAGTAATATAAATGATACAGACACTCATCTAGGCTATTGGAGTACTGTTTTATTTTTAATCCATTATATAAGAACAAAGACTGGATAATTGCTGCCTGGTAAAAATATGTTTATGCCAGGGAATGTATTTAATGAAGCAATTCTATAAAAAGAGTCCTTTGCTCCTAGAACCAAAAAAAAAAAAAAAAACCCGCACAGTGATTCACTGTAATTTATCTCCTCCAAGTGCAGCAGGCGTGCCACCCTCCCGAAGGAGACCCTGCAGTTTCTGAACACAGTGAACACTTCTATTATCCTACTGCTAACTCCTGCCCTACTTCTATGCTTATAAACACAATGCTATTTTTACCTTGAATAATGCATGGCTTGGTGGGCTGCGATTTTAAAATAGAAGTCTCCTGTGTGCTGCATCTCATTGGTGTGCCCACTGGCGTCAATCCAGTGTCCTATTGGGGAGACAATAAACACCATCCACCAAGTTGTTTTCATCATAACTACAGCAACTGGTCATGGTGAGGCCCACTGCCTAGAACAAAAACAAACAAGGAAAAAATGAGAAACTGCAATTAAATCAATGTTTTTGCTAAAACACACACACACACACACACACACACACACACCTAATTGATGTGAAATTATTAAGATGAAAAAGTTGAAGGGAAACAGTAGAATTTTGTTATTCTTTAATTTTTAACTACTTTTTAATGAGAAAAATTTTAATGAGAATTTTATTGAAAGAAAAAATTTTATGAATGTCATAGAGTTCTGGAACCCTTTGAGTACATGATTATTTTCTAAGGCATATTCACTGTATCACTGTCTTCACTGTCTTCCCGTTCATCATAGATTTTTTTTTGAGCGGGCACCAGTAACATCTCCATATGTCCTGTCTCATGCTAGTAGAGCCCAAGGGCATCTGCTTGCTCCAGGAACATAAAGAGCCTCAAATCATTCCATCAGGTCATGGAAATGAGGTCTATAATTGTTACTGGTATTTGGCATATCAAATACAACATGGGTAGCTTGCCAGGCTCTGCTATGCAGGTGCCACACTCTTGTATCACCTCTGATCTCCAGCATTTATTGATGAACCACAGGGCCACAAGCGGCCGGGTGAGCTGGGCTGTGATAGGCTCTTCTGCTAAGTGGAGTTCTGACGAGAGGGAAGTTGGGATGTGGAAAAAGGCAGCCCTCATGTAGTCTGGGGGGGGAGGGGGTAAGGGGGGTCTGGCTTCTTGTAAGGCTCTGCTGGGGTGGCGGACCAGGGCTAGAACCCACCATCCCTCCCGGGTGCCTCGTGAGTGGCTGGGCACAGGGAGAGCCGGTAGCAGCTCTTCTCCATGTCTGTGAGTCTCTTGAGAACTAGTTATTATCATTTATTCATTAGTATTGATTCAAAGTAAACTAACAGGCAAGCCACCTCACTAAGGTGGATCACTTGATCACTTGACATCCCGTTATTCATCGATTTGCTCGAGCTGGCACCAGTAATATTTCCATTTGACCCTATCACGTGCCAGTGTAGCCCAATGGCATCTGGTTGCTTCAGGAATACAAAGAGCCTCAAACCGTTCGTTCAGGGTCTTGACAAAGAAGTCTGACCATCTTGTAGGTGGGCGGCCATGTGATCTTTTGACATCCCATGGGATCCAGTCGGGATGTCTGGATCCTGACGGATCTTCAACTCCACTGTTCTCCCTGTTCTCTACTGTTCTCTTTAACATATACCTCAGAGATCGGGGCCCTACGAAAGCAGGATGAGAATGCTATTTGGGTCTCCCAAAGAGGAACTAAAAGAGCTATGCTTGGAATATCATGTCTCACTCAAGTGAAAGAAGGAATCCGGATCTCCGACTTCGCGTCGCTGTTCCAGAGTCAGGGATGCTGTCTCGCTTTGCCAAGGCATTGAAAATCAGATGGGCTGGACATGTAATGCGATTTGGAGACCACTAAGGTGGATACAGTGAATAAATATAAAGGAGTCCTATTGCCCTCGTACTTCACTTACAGCCACAGAACAAACATCAGCATTGTTTTAATCATAACTAAAGTATTACACATACAGATCGATAAGTTTAAAAGTTCAGGCCAAATGGTTTATCTTTCATAAAGTTTTAAAACTATCAGATAAGTCACATGTATCTGGATAGTTTTGCCACCATTTAAAATTAAGGTTCTCATTATTATCCATGTTATTTAATATATAATTTGAGTTTAGTTTCTTTACAGATTGTATTTCTTAGCAGATGAACATAAGTTCTGAACAAAACATAATAATCTCTAATTTTAGCTATTAATGCACTCAAAGCAAATCTATCGTGCCCCATCTGTTACAACTGGTAACTCCGTTCTACAAACACAGTATAACCATTACAAACTCCCTTGCATTTGCAAAAATGAAACAAATCACAAAGAAAATTTTTGCTCAGCCAGTTGCCTGTTCTAAAGACCTTACATACTAAACAGATGGAAAACTTTGAACCTTGCAACAAGGAAATGTAGGAAGAGTTTGGCATAAAGATGGAGCCTGCTGAATGATCTGTCCTGAATCCTGCAAGCAAGGATGGAGAGAAAGTGCACAGCAAACTGTGATAGAGAAAGGAAAGGGACCATCCAGCTGGCAAACTGGGAACAGAAACGGAAAATCAAAAGGCTCCCTCGTGAGCCCACCTCATAACAAGTCAGACTCATGTTTTCATTCGGCATTTTCAGTAGTTTTCTCTTCTGTAACATTTAGATTAAAAAAAGAGTAATATTTTTTCTCAGCTCCTCCCCCAACCTTAAACATAACCAAACACACCTCACATCAATTACTTATGTTAAAAGAAATGAAAATTTATTATTAAACCTGAATATCTAGTGCATAATCAGAGCCACAAAAGAGTCCATGAAAGCAAAAGCAGAAAACCAGTAAAGCATGATCCTGGCGATAACAATTTCTGCTACAACCTGGAGTGGAGACAGGTGTGGGGAAGGCCCGTCTCAACAACGACCCCCGGCAGCCTCATGCCTTCCACTCCCCACAATCGCCAACATGCTTCAGGCCAGACTCCACTGCTGGGACAAGCCAACACCCATGAGTGAATCTGCTGAAAACTCCAGGTATGCAGATTTCTACGACTGAACTCTCCAGGCACTCAGGAGTTGGAGACAGGGACCCTCTCCCTGTGCTGCAGAAAGTCTGGTGGTCATGCCCATGAACTGCCTCAGGCACCAAAATAATCTCATCACCAGCAATGTTTGAATAACTCAGTTACAAACTCTGGGATTTGGGGGCACACAGCTGAAAAGCGGTCACATGACACCTGAGCTTTATAATACTATTTAACCATCACATTTTATGGCTGTAAGTAAAAAGTGCCCGATAAGAAAATGTGTAGTTACAATGGCTAGTCTGTCACAACTTACAGTAATTTCTTATACAAAGAGCTCAATGTCCAAATTTCCATGGCAGACTGAACAATTCTCATTAACCTTCTTCTAAGAAAGAATTTCTCAACCATACATAAGCAAACTAGGGTATAACAAACAATACAAAATTAATGACTATCTGCTTAGAGATACACCCAGCAGAGCAGAAACCAGCTTTCCCCATTGAACCCCCTGCATTCCATGGACCACGAGAGCAACTTCCAACCCGAGTCCACTATCCCGATGGAGCCTTGGAAGAGCCCAGAGAAACCCCCACACACCTTGCTGGCAGCGATCTTCACCATTCACACTCCGCAGCTCTTAAGATCTCCACCCAACAGATTAATCCAGTCTCCAGCCCGGCTTGTCAGAAACCCAGCCTACAAGGACCCACCTTGCAGAGACCCACACTAGAGGAGAGTATTTCAAGCCCAGGAATGCTTGAACCACAGTAACATATACACCCGGCAGAGCAGAAACCAGCTTTCCCCATTGCCTGCGGTGCACGGATCGTGATTTACCTCCAAATTACCGTGAATATTCTACCCACCCCTCTGAGAGAGCCCCCACAAAGTAATGAGAATATAGCGCCCGCACGGCAGAGCCTGGCAGGCTGTCTGATGCGTGTTTGATATGCCAAAACCAGTAACAAAAATGTTTATTTTCCTGACCCCAAAAAGAGCCCTTAATACGGCAGCAGTAAGAAAGGCAAACAAGCAGTGCCTGATAAAATTTCACGGCCATCCTAGGCTGCCAAAACGAAGAAGGACTAAAATGACTGTCTGTATTTTCAATGCATGTACGCTAGCATCAGAAGCATATATTGAGGATCTGATGGTGCAAGTGCAAAAAGATCAAAGTACGACATCAATGGTCTGACTGAGAGGAGGAGGCATCAGTCACATCATGCTGTATTTGACACCAGAGAAGAATTGTTCCTTGGAACATGCGACGAAGGAGGCGTTTCAGTGGCATTGGTGTCCTTGTCAATACAAACATGGCTGTCAACATTGATTCATTTGAATGCCTAACAAACCGGATAGGACGATTACACTTGAGAGATGTGGCCCACTGCCAGCAATTTCTATCTTCATTATCTACTCACCAACATCGACATACAAAGGAGAAGAAACTGAGAAATTCTACATGGAACTGGAGGAGTTCTATAAAAAAGATCACACCTTCTACAAGATCATAGTCGGTGATTTTAATGCCAAGATAGGACCGAGAAGATCGGCTGAAGAACTCCACACCGGGACCCATGGCCTAGAATGGAACGAACAGGGTAAGAGACTATCTGAGTTCATCATGTCCACCAAGACCATTCATGGGAACTCACAGTTCCAGAAGGCTGAAGCGAAACGTTGGACATGGGAATCTCCTGGTGGACAATTCCACAATGAAACTGACCACATCATCTTCAATTGACGGTTTTGTCTGACCGATGTTGCTGTCGTCCCCAAATTCCAAACAGGATCGGACCACCGTCTCCTTAGTGCAAAATTCTACTTCCCGTAACGGGGAGAAAAGGCTGCAAAGTTTAAGAAGAGAACTCCCAGAACGACCACCAACTGGGAACTCTTTGGCACCACTGCAGCAGCAAGGGAAGATACCACCATTGAGCGACATCAATGAAGAATACAACCGCAGTGGTTCAGCACCTCTATGATTGTGCAAAGAATGCCGAGAGAGAGAAAGACACAAAAGGACGCCTGTCTTCAGAAACTCTCGAGCTCATTCGCCAATGTGGCAAGGCGCGAGCCTCAGGAGACCAAATGCTAACATCCAAGCTTGCTAAACGGTGCAGAGAAGCGATAAAAGACCTCAAAGAAAGAAGAGCAGAAAAACTGGAAGATGCAGCAGAAGCCGGGAAAAGCATTCGCACCGCCAGGCTATCCTTCGCCAACTATAAGACCAAGATAACTGCCCTCCGACGCCCTGATGGATCTATCATATCTTCCAGAAAGGCAATGGAGAAGATTATCCAGGACTTCTACTCAGATCTCTTTGATAGCCTCATCCACCTGCCCACATACCAAATTCCACAGGATGGATATGTCATTTCCAACATTCTCCCTTCTGAAATCCGACATGCCATCTCGTCAGTAAAGAAGGGAACAGCACCAGGCCCAGACAAAGTCAGACCCGAACACCTAAAGAATCTGCTGTGGGTACTCATCAATACACTAGCTCGGCTCTTCACACGCTACCTGTTTGAATGCAAGGTGCCCTCCCAATGGAAAACCAGCAGGACAGTTCTACTGTTCAAGAAGGGAGACATTCACGACATCGGCAACTATCGCCCCATCTGCCTGTTGTCTGTCATCTACAAGTTGTTTACACGAGTCATCCTGAACAGGATTAGCAGAACACTAGATGAAGGCCAACCATTTGAGCAAGCTGGCTTCCGGAGAGGATTCAGCACAATCGACCATATCCACACAGTAACCAAGCTCATCAAGGTTTGTAGGGAGTAGAAGATGCCGCTCTGTCTCACGTTCATTGATTTAAAGAAAGCCTTTGATTCTGTGGAGACTGAAGCAGTCATCGAAGCCCTAGCCAAATAGGGTGTTCAAACCCAATACATCAAGATCCTTCGTGAGCTGTATTACGGATTCACCACCAGGATCTCACCATTCTACAAAGAAGTGATCACTGATGAGAAAAGAGGGGTTCAACAGGATGATACCATTTCACCAAAACTCTTCAGTGCCACACTCGAGAACATCATGCGACAGTTAGAATGGGAAGGAATGGAGTGAAGATAGATGGTCGGCAACTAAACCACCTCTGCTTCGCTGATTACATTGTCCTAATAACACCAAACATTAGCCAAGCGGCACAAACGCTGGCTGACTACGACCGAGAATGTGGAAAGATAGATCTACAGCTGAATCTAAAGAAAACTATGTTTATGAAAAATGAACTAGTTCCAGAGGCCCCATTATCTCTCAATGGATCAGACATCTCTGAATGTAGCAGTTATGTATACCTAGGTCGAGAAGTTAACATAATGAACGACCTAAAACCTGAGCTGCGCTTGAGGAAGAGAGCAGCATGGAATGCCTTTAAAGGCATCAAAGAAATAGCTAAAAGGACAAAGAACCTCCGGCTCATGGCACATCTCTTTCTCCCTGCATTAACATACGCCTCAGAGACCTGGGCCCTATGAAAGCAGGATGAGAATGCTATTCAGGTCTTCCGGAGAGGAATCGAAAGAGCTATGTTTGGAATATCATGCCTCACTCAAGTGAGAGAAGGAATTCGGAGTTCTGACCTCCGTCGCTATTCCAGAATCAGGGACGCTGTCTCGTTTGCCAAAGCATCGAAAATCAGATGGGCTGGACATGTAATGCGATTTGGAGACAACCACTGAACTAGAGCCGTTACCGACTGGTTCCCACAGGATGTCAAAAGATCACATGGCCGCCCACCTACAAGATGGTCAGACTTCCTTGTCAAGACCCTGAAGGAACGGTTTGAGGCTCTTCATATTCCTGAATCAACTAGATGCCATTGGGCTACATTGGCACGTGATAGGATCCAATGGAAATGTTACTGGCCCCCTCGAGGCTAATCGATGAATAACGGGATTCAAGTGATCAAGTGATCTT